>OZ024709.1:15163933-15201125 GCA_964016945.1 Microplitis deprimator | reverse complement strand
GGCTCCCGTGAAAAAGTACTTGAAAACACTTGATTGGGAAGTGTTACCCCACCCGCCGCATTCACCAGACATTGCACCGTCCGATTATCACCTGTTCCGGTCCGTGGCACATGCTCTGACGGCGCAGCGGTTCACATCTTATGAGGATACCAAAAATTGGGTTGATTCGTGGATAGCCTCAAAAGACAAGGAGTTCTTCAGACGTGGGATTCGAATGCTGCCTGAGAGATGGGAAAAAGTGGTTGCAAGTGATGGGCAATATTTTAAATAAATTTATATTACCGTTCTTCTATAATAAATATTTAATTTGTGTTAAAAAACGGCGGAAACTTATTTGTAACCCTAATAGAAAAAAATAATTGAAACTTTATACAACGTAGTGGTTGATTACGAAAAAGGAAAATTTAAGAAAGTCCAAATCTCCAGTAGATGGACGGCAAATTTTCTTAATTTTTTTTGATTTTATTAGTTAATTATTAAATTAATAAAATTTTTAATGAAATACGAACATAATCATATGAACATATCTTAATATATTATTTATTTATATTAGTTATAACAAATATAGTTTACCGGTTATCTGTCGAGTGACATGTACATGCTTAGTAGTGGTAGCGCTTTTGAAGCAAAACGTCGTCACGTCAAGTAAAAATAATTTTTTTTACGATTATAACATATATTAAATTGAAAAAAAATTATTTTCTAGCATCAGAAATATATAGTTAAAAAAAAAATTAATTATGTTACATTTTCATTCCTAGATTTTATGTAATCGGTTATTAAAATAATATTCGTCCATCTATTGAGGGGTGTCCATCTATTGGTGAATTTACCCTATGAGCGCGCTGGGGTCAGTCCTGCTGAAAATTTTTTTTTTCCAAAAAACGAGATAAAACAAGAATTTTTTTACTTTTTTTTTTTATGTTTTACTCGCACTGATAGAAGGATTTTTTGAACCAAATAAGATTTATTAATAGTTAATAAATGGCTTATTTGAATAGGAAATGACACATGAAGCTAATTAAGTAGGGTTATGACAAATCATTTATAGTCGCATTTAAGTTTATTTTTTTAAAGAAAATAATACGCACAGTAATTAATTAAAAAAATATTCAGCATTTTTTTTATTTATAAAACAATACCCTGGAAAAAATGATTTTGCCTAATTATATATAATTATGTAAGATTATATGTAATTATACACGAAATTATGTATGATTATATATAATTATACATGAATTTATGTATGATTATATATAATCATATCTACCTCCATATATAATCATGCATGATGTTATATATAATTTGATCTAATCACGTCTGACTAATACATTATGTCTCGAACTATGTATAAAGCTATATATAATTAGATCTGATCAGACTTGAATTATATCTGCCTATGTATGCTCATATATAATTATACATGAGTTAATACATAATTAGGTCTGATCAGATATGACTGATACAAACCCATATATAATTATATATAGGCTTATATATAATTAGATCTGATCAGGCATGGCTAATATAAATTCATGTATAGTCGTGCATAAATTTCTATATGATTGGATCTGATCAGACATGACTGATATAAACTCGTATGTAGTTATATATGTCTATGTATGATTAGATCTGATATATATATATATATATATAGTAGGATGTGCCAAACAACGACGATATTTTTTTTTTTTGCTCTCACCCCAAAATATCTCAGAAAATGTCCTAACAAAGCTCCTGTTAAAAGCTGAGCTCAAAATTCCAATTCTAAGAGGTCCTCCGACGAATGTTAAGTTTTCCCGTTTAAATAACATGGGAAACGTGGTTTTTTATTACTTTTTTGTCCTGCAAACTGTGAAAAACTTATTTTTCGAAAAAACGAATGAATAGACCTTTTTTATTAATAAATTTGCTACAAAAAATTTACAACAAAGTTACAGGCTCATGAATATTTATTTTTTCAAATTTTTGCTTTTACAAACTGAAATATCGATAATGAAACAAAAAATTAATGAGCCTGTAACTTTGTTGTTATTGATGATATGAAAAAATTGACTGAAATTATTTTATAGAATTTTGAACGTACTACAAATTTGCCTTTTAAAATTTTTGTCTAACTCTAACAGTTCAGCTAAAAAATGCAAAAAACCGGAAATTTGAATTTCCAAGCTATACAACAAATGAAATATTGGAGATAGAAATTCGACTCAATGAAATTTTTTGTAGCAAATTTATTAATAAAAAAGGTCCATTCATTCGTTTTTTCGGAAAATAAGTTTTTCACAGTTTGCAGGACAAAAAAGTAATAAAAAACCACGTTTCCCATGTTATTTAAACGGGAAAACTTAACATTCGATGGAGGACCTCTTAGAATTGGAATTTTGAGCTCCGCTTTCAACAGGAGCTTTCATGGGACATTTTCTGAGATATTTTGGGGTGAGAGCAAAAAAAAAAAAATATCGTCGTTTTTTGGCACACCCTAATATATATATATATATATATATATATAATAACATTGATATTAAAAAATTATCATATTATGTAATATATATATATATATATATATATATATATATATATATATATATATATTACATAATATGATAATTTTTTAATATCAATGTTATTAAATTTTTATTTTGTCAACTATCAATCAAACTTAAATCCCCAATACTTAAAAAATGTTCAAAGGTTTCGATAGCAATTTAAACGTATAAATCGATATCGATTTATATACCGATATTTATAAGTTTATAGATAAATAGATTTGATTATATTTATCTAATGAATTCTATTGTAATTTATGTACAAAACCAAATTCATCATTAGGTGCATTATTTACGTAGGATGTATCAATTTGATTATTCGAGTTAAGTAATGCCATAAACTTTTATTAATTATAAGTGTGTAACAGACTAGAGGATCAGACTACAATCCAGCGATCACCAAAGTTAAACAGCATCAACGTGGGACATGAATTGGACGGGTGACCTCGTATTTAAATAGTAGTTGACGGATAGTAATTTTTTTTTTTTATTTAAATTTAACCGCCATTTATATTGATGATAACATAATAAATCCTAATTAAATTACTTAATTAATAATTTGCAGATATTCAAAATAAGATTCTAAAAATTACTATATTCGTTCATGCATGATTATATATAATCAGATCTGGTCAATTTTTGGATCTGATCATATATAAGTGTGTAATAGGTCCACTTGCTCAATTAATTAAGTTGTGGCCTTAATTAAACAAGGGTCCACACATATGTGAAACTTAAGGTGTTTGACAACCTTTTGCTCGGCTACTCAGCCTCAGAACAGGGTTTCCCCGTACTGGGCCACGCAGTACTAAAATTTTTGAAAAGAGAAATTATTATATACTTATACTTATAAGGAAAATATAAATGGGAAAGTTTATTAAGTAATTACGTTGAATTGATTATGGAACTATGGCATATATTTAGACGAAGTCGCCTTACAAATAATTAAGATGAATATGAACAAATGTCTAAAGATGGCTGATGAAATGTGACTCGACTGACATGAAATTTCGTAAGTGATTTTACTGACTTAAATTTTGGTAACTGACTTTTACTGACATAAATTTAGAACTGACTTTAACCACTCACTTCAACTATATAACTCCTTCCGACGATCCTCCTCCTCTCTCCAGTCCAATAACCTCCTGATCCTCCAGTCCTTAAATCCTCCAACAGTCCAATAACCAATTCTCCCAAAATCCAACTCCGCAACAAATTACAACATAAATTTAGATTCCAATAATTAAATACAAAAATAAGCTTCCCCAATACCGAGGGCTTATAAGCTCTTGACTAATTTAATGGCGTATTTCAATATACTCAGTGTAGTAGTAGTAGTAGTTGTTGTAAGTAGCGTGGTCAGGAAAAACGTCCGCACACGGCTTCCAACCTCGGAGCCCTCATACCCTTACTTGCAGGCTAGCCAACTTCTAAAAAATATCAACTGCCCGGAACTCGACAGCAGTGACCTCAGTGATGAGTAGAAGATTCATTTATCGGCCGTTGTTGTAGGAGGAGGTCGCTGTAGCCTTTGGCGCGAGTCGATTTTAAATTCGTAACTTTACAATGAATTTCTACCCCGTTACAAGTGATTATGTATAATTATATATAATTAGGCAAAATCTTTTTTTCCCGGGTATTTAGTTGAATGTATTTTGAATTTGTTACACTAGACAGTATACTGAAAGGTATTGTAAACAGAAAGTGGCGCTATAGTAAAAAATCACAGTGATGTTCACTCAAATATGAGATTTATTAACTATTAATAAATCTACATTAGAGGCAAATAAATGCTTATTTCAGTCATATAAGGTTAAAAAACTGTTTCAAATAAATGCATTTATTAATATCAAATAAATACTTCTATCAGTGCGGTTTTTTTTTTTTTGGAAAAAAAAAATTTTTTTTTCCTCATTACCTCACATTTACTGAATAACTAACGCAAAAATGAAAGAAAATCCGAAGAAAATTAACTTTTCATTTTGATAGTGATTACACAAATTAAGGAACAAAACTTGTTCCTTTAATTGTTTTGTAAAACTTTGAGCAATCGGCCCGGACAAACGGTTCAATGGATTAATCTGGAAATTTCCATGGTCTCTGGGGTTACATTAAGCTGTAAAATCACCTGGCAACATTAACCTTTCCATCAATATTTGCAAAGTAGCAATGAGTTGACTAAAAAACCAGAAAATGACCATTTTTTGTGGGATTTTCAAATTGATATTAAGGATAAAAAAAATTTTTTCTTTTTTTAAAATCGAAAATGGAGCTTTTAGGTAGGGATGTATGATATCAAAAAAAAGATCGATTTTCAAAAATCGAATTGAAGTTACAATAAAGAATCGATTCTAGAAAAAATCGATAGTGAGAAAATCGATTCTTAAAAAATTGAATTGAAAAATTAACAAGGGCATATACTATTAAATTAAATTATTTTAATTCAAAAAAATCATTGTTTAATTTAAATAATCAAATAATTATAAGTTAATTACTTAAATAATTATAATTTAAAAAGTTAAACAATAAAATAATTATAGATTAAATATTTTTTTATTTATTGATTTTTACTTGTATCACATCGCATGCCTCGCACTGCTCTAATTGTGTTTTACAAGACTCTGTCCCTTTTACTTTTTATTGCTCCCAGTTAATTTTTTTTTTTTTGCGGCTGTGGCCCGACTTGTGCTTATGACTGTACTGCATCATAGCTGCCTCAGCTGCTTAGATTAAATATTTTTTAATGAAGTTTCCATTCTTCAATATTAATTGACTTTAAAAACAGTAATTGTTGCAAATGAGGAGCACTAATTCGATTTCGAATAGCTGAAGCTATTTGACCAGCAGAAGAAAATAGTCTTTCTGATGGAACAAAAGTTGCTGGTATAGACAAGTATTTAATAGCTAGTCTTGCTAACCGAGGAGCTTCATTTTTCTTCTGATATCATAAGTCAATTGGATCATTCTCAATGTTAATAATAGCTTGATCCAAAAATTTTTTTAGATCAATGTCCCCTTCTTCAACAGTTGAGTGTTCGTGTGATTCTTGGTCTTGTTTCACTAATTCACGATGATACTTGAAAAGGTCATTGTCAATACCGCTTTTTTTAATTGTAGTTTTAACTGAGTTAGTACGTTTCGATTTCTCAGTTTCGGACAGAAGATCATTAATTTTTTTTCGCATGGTAGAGTACGACGTTCCCGGTGGAAAATATTTTTTTTTCAGTCTCGGATCGAGGATTGCAGCAGGACCGACCAACGGGTGACTTTCAATTGACTTGAAGCGGCTACTTATAGACTGTAGTATTTTTTGTTTCACTTTTTGGGCCATTTCAGTGGTTGCAGGTAAACTTGATAATGTTGTCAACAAATAATGTAAATGGTATAACATTTCACTGCTCGACACATAATTTTGGCCACTTACTCTTCTTGTAACAATTTTTACCGGTTGAAGTAGCTCTACTACTTCACGAAGTATTGATACCTCAGACGCTGATAATAAGAGATTAGCTTTATCGCATTTCACAAGCGCAGTAACTATTGAATCAAAAATTCGTAAAAATCTGTCGAGCATGTAGAACTTAGAGTTCCATCATGTTGGAACGTCCTGAATGAGCTTTAAAACTTCATCACTGTTTTGAACTTTTTTCAATTCAGCAGCTGCTATTGGACTTTTGAAAAAAAATAACTTCGTTATGGGCTTTATCAATTATTTCTTTCAGTACTTGACATTTATCAAAAGTATCAGTCATAGCTAAATTTAGAGAGTGAGCAAATCATCTTAAGCCTTTATATACTCCAAAAGTATCACTCACAGCCTTCATCATGTTTGCACCATTGTCAGTTACAACTGCAGTGATTGTATGTTTGGGAATATTCCATTTTCTAAGCATAATTTCAAATTGTTCTGAAATATTTTCAGCTGTATGCCAATCAATCAATTCAAACATCTCCAAAGTCATAGTTTTTAATGAATTTTCTTCTACGTAATGGATTGTACAGCCTAGAAAACTTCGCGAGGTATTTGTCTCTGTCCAAACGTCAGCGGTCATCGAAAAAGAATCGAAAGCTTCTAATTTTTTTTTTAGTAACATGTTCAAGACTTTGGCTTTCTCTTGAATCAACTCGGTGATTTTGTATCGACTACACTGTTAAAAATTTTCGTAAAATTACAAATATTTTACAAAACAAAATATGAGTAAAATTACAAATCAGTGTGTTGTCAATACAATATAAAATACAATTCGAGTAATCTACCGAAACGTGTTAGGAAACCTACCAAGATGAGTTGGTGTTTTACTATTTTTATGTAGTAATCCTACACGTATTGTGATTTCACCAAACCGTTGATCAGTTCCCAATAAAAAGTTTTTAAAATTTACAAAAATTGTTTGTAATTTGATTTACTACAATTTTTTGTAAATTAACAAAAAATTGTAACTGAAATTACAATAAAGTCATTAAAAGTTTACAAATATTTTCAGTATTTTTACAACTCTGACTTGTAAATTATATAACCCATTGTAATTTCGCCAAGAATTTTTATTTTTCTCACTCGGTTTTTAATTTTACCAAACCGTTGATTAGTTTCCAAGAAAAAGTTTTTAACATTGACAAACATTATTTGTGATTTGATTTACTGTATACTTAATGCAGTATATTAAATTACAAATAATTTCCAATATACATTGTTTAATAAAATTACAACATTTTCATTGTAATATTACTAAGCTTAATGCATAATTTAAGCATAAAAATATGTCGATTTGAAAAAAAAAAATTCTGACTCAAGATAAAAATATCAAGATAATTAATTATTTGGTGCGAGATAATTTTGAATTTCCAGATTTTTCCGGATTCGAGTTAACTGTTTTTTCTACGTAGTTATAATTTACAAGAACATCAGATAATTGTAAAATGTATTAGTAATCAATACTAAAAGTTGGAATTATTTTATAATATAAAAATTAGTGTGCCGAAAAACGTTTTTTTTTATTTTGGCACCACCAGAAATTGATGAAATATGTCGAAATGAAATCTCTCAGAAGATCGGCTCTTAAATTTAAGTTTTAGAGGTAGCCCATCGCATTTTTCGATTTCCGATTAAAATAACATAGGAAAAATTTTTTTTACTGTTCAGAATTTTATCACTCACCAGGGAATTATTGTATCAGAAAAATCAATGAATACTTGTGTTGAAAATTGAACGCTCTACAAAAAAGGTCTCTTATAATTGTTTGAAAGTTATTCAAGGTCACAGTTGGATTCATAGTAAATTTTAGGATTATTTGACTTTCGGCGAAACTATCAGACTTATCTTAAAATGTGATAGAGTCTTTTATGTAAATTATTTCCCTTCCTACATTTTATTTTTCACAAAGTAATACAGTTCACTCGAACCAAGAAAATTAATCTTGATACAAGAAATTTTTTTTAACGATTCAGAAAATTAAAATTTTCTTGCACCTAGTAAATAAATATCTCGAATCAAATTTTTTTTTTTCCGCAAGTCAACATATTTTTATGCTTAAACAAAAAAATTTTTACTTGTTTTAAGAGTTTTTTTTTTAAATATATTTTTTTTTTAAGAAAGATGTGTTACTTTTAAGAAGCAATATTATATTTTTTTGTTTTAAGACAATAAATTTTCTCGGAATAAGTGCTATTTTTTAAAGGCAAAAATTTTTGTATGCTCCAACCAAAAAAAAAAAAAAAATGCTTAAACTAAGAGAAAAATAACTTGGTAGTAAAGTTATATATGTATATATGTAGGAGAGAGAAGTCACCGGTGCTATAAGCAGCAGCAGCAGTAGTTCGATGCTCGTCACGAGATCGCGCCCACCAGTTGTAGTGTCCCTGGTAAGAAACTTATTTAAAAAGTGTTATATTCAAATGTTGGAAGCAATTTTGGCACGAGTACTCCTCTGTTATTTGACAGAGTGATATGTTCCTTTTTTGGTGGTAATATAGTGTATTCTATATTACACAATGACAAAAATATTTATTATCAATGCTTCCATGAATAATTTTTCTTAGAAATTAAACTTGGATTTACAAAAAAAAAAATCGGTCTGTCAGTTGACCCTGCGGGCCAGTCTTAAAACTTCCCGCCGTTTTCGAGCTCCTTAAGCTCGAAAAATTGTTTTAGATACATTTTCGAGCTCTTCGAGCTCGAAAATACTTTTGTATGCCTTTGTTTTCGAAAAAAAACGTTTTTTACCATTTTTTCTCAAACGATATCTCTCGAACTAATAAAGCGATTGAAATGGTTAAGGTGGCAATCGATGCGTTTTATTGAGTTCTACAACTGATCAGACTTTGAAATTTATTTATCAAATCGTTTTTGAGAAATTTCAAAAATACTAAAAAAAAATTTTTTTTTTAATTCTTTCGACAACGGTATCTCTTGAACGAATTAACCGATTTTGATGGTTGAGGTGGAATTCGACGCGGTTTATGAAGCTTCAGAGCCCAGTTGATTTTGGAATCAATCCATCGAGCCCGTAAAAAGTTATCCGAAAAAAACATTTTTGAAAAAAGTTTATTTTTGGAATATCTCCGAACGAGCCCTACCGATCAAGCTCAATTTTTTTCAGCTTCAAGATATAGACAAACCGCGTCGAATGACACCTTGACGATCAAAATCGGTTCATCCGTTCAAAAGTTATAGATATTTACATACGTACGTACATACATACATACATACACTCGGACATCATCTTGAATTAAGTCAGAATAGCTTCTTAGAACCTCAAAACGTTGACATCTATTGGAATTTCGATTTTCACAAATCGGGGTGAAACCAATAACTTCCCTAATTTTTGAAAATTTGCAATTTTCTTAGCGGGAAGTTAAAAAAAAATATTGTAATAAAAAGTATAAAGTTTCTACTATATGAACAAAAATTTACAATTTAATTAATACATTGTATAGGACTTTAATTATATATAGTTCTATATAATTATATATAATTTTTTTACCCGGGAACTTGGTTAAAATAAATTGTCTAGTAAATTTACAATACAGCTTACTGAAATTACAAACTATTTTCAATACAAATTGTTTAGTAAAATTACAACATTTGTATTGTAATATTACTAAACAAATTTTCGATAGATGTTTAGTCAGCTTCAACAAATATTTTGTAATTTTCCTAAATGGAGTTGGAATAAGTCGTATAGTAAATTTACAGAACTGAATGGTATTATTACTAAATTGTTATGCCTTAAAACTTCCTACACATTTGTTGTAAATTTACTACAGAAATTTTTAACAGTGCATGGTTCTCGAATCCCATTATTAATTCCACAGCCTTCGAGTATCGGAACTACTTGAATTTCCATCTGGAAAATTTTAAAAGAGTGAAAAAATTCTGAGTCCACTTTATTCCGCTGGAATAGATTCGAGCATGCCTGGAGAAACGTAAATTTTGTATTTCCACCGTTTTATCCGCCTCCGAGTGTCGAAACCACTAGAATTTCCAGCTGGAAAATTTCAAAACCCTACTATACATTCTGAGTACGCTTTTCCCCGCTGGAAAAAATTCAAGCATGTCTGGAGTCACCTGAATTTTATATTTTCGCCGTTTTGTCCGCCTCCGAGTGTCGGAACCACTTGAGATTCCAGCTGGAAAATTTTGAAACGGTAAAAGAAATTCTGAGCACACTTTACGCCGCTGAAAAAAATTCGAGCATGTCTGGAGTGACCTGAATTTCATATTTTTACCGTTCCGGCTTCATGTCAAAATTTTCCAGCTGGAAATTTCAGTGGTTCTGATACTTGGAGGTGGACGAAACGGTAAAAATGTGGAATTCAGGTCACCGCAGACATGCTCGAATTTTTCCCAGCGGGGTAAATTGTACTCAGAATTTTTTTTGTGGTTTTAAAACTTTCCAGCTGGAAATTCGACTGGTTCCGATACCGAAACTATATTTAATATCCCGAGTAGAATTCTGGCTAATGAAGATGAGTTTAGAGCCAGTGACTAGCTCAGCGTTACTAGCTAGCAGATTTAGCTAATAACGAGTTCACCGTTGGCTAATTTTTTTCCCAAGAATATTTTAAGCTCACCAATATCTCGTGAGTGAACAATATTTATTATTAACAGATGGCGCGGTACAAGAATGAAATCTTGACTCGCCATTGCCTCACAGCTGGCTCAAAATAATTGGTTATAGATGGCGCTGTTTTCAAATAAAAAAATAGCTCACTATAAGCTAATAGCTGGCCATTATCTATTATTTACAGATGACACTGTATTGAAATAAATCGCTGGCCCATCATTAACTCACAGCTGGCTCAAAAAAATTATTTATAAATAGCGCAGTTTTGAATTCAAAAAATGACTCACTGTAAACTCATTGTTGGCCACTATTTATTATTTACGGATGGTGCTATATAAAAAGAATTTGCTAACTCGTTATTGATTCTTAACCAGATAATATTTTTTGTTCAATATAACCAATTTATCATCAGCTTAATAAGCATCAACTATGTGAAAACAATACATCAACCTAACCTCAAATAAGTATAGACAGCGCAACATAAAAATATATAATTGTAACTAATTAGTATCTCATGGTTGTTGAACAAAAATTAGTTACAGATAGAGCTGCACAAAAAAAAAATTTTACCTAATCAGTATCTTATAGCTATCTCGTCGCTAATAGTTACAGATGGTGCTACATAAAAATATAACTGTAGCTCATCAGCATCTCATGGATGTCCAGTTAATATTAGTTACAGATGGAGCTGTATAAAACATAAATTTCACCTTACCAGTATCTCATGGTTATTTCATCGCTAATATTTACAGGTGGAGCCATATAAAAATGTAACTTATCAGCATCTCATCGTTTTCCAGCCGTGATAAGCTACAGATAGTGCCACATAAAAATATAAATGTAACTCACCAGTATCTGATGGATGTCCAGTAATTATCAGTTATAGATGGAGCTGCTTAAAAAATAAATTTCACCTCACCAATATCTTATAGTTGTCTAGTCACTAGTAGTTACAAATAGCACGACATCAAACATATATGGATCATCGAATAGTAGTTGACTCCAACCAGCTGTAGCAGCCCAGTGGATATCACGCCAGACTCGTAATCCCATGGATCCAGGTTCAACTCCCGTCACCGTCTGATTAGACATCACGGTTGATTCGATAATAGGCTCACAAAAAAAAATCTAAATATGAATTGCAAACTGAAAAACGGACAAGTAAAGCCAGTGTAAAATAAAAAAAAAAAATTTTTTTTTTTTTTTTTTTTTTTTATCAAAATTGACGAGTCATCATAAACTCATATTCTTTAGCTAACCACTGGCTACTTTTAATATATTGTCATTAGCTCATATTTTTTAGCCAGTGATTAGCTATTTATGATTGCACACTCTTTACCTCATTGTTTTAACCTAATAGCTATTGGATATAAGTTTGAATCTATCCACTGGCTTGTTCTGATTAGTCAGCCATCGGCTAAGATGGCGTTACATAGTGAGGTTATGGCTGGCCAATTCTATTAGACAGTGATAAGGTATGACTCAAATTTGTTAGCTACGGGCTGGCTACCTATAAGTTTCAATTCTACTCGGGATACGATAAGTATGTAGTGATTTAAATTAAAACCAATTATTGATATACTATAGTTTAGGAATTTTTTTTTTTTTTTTTCAAAAAAGGGACATTAAATTTTTGATAATCTTTTGAACTTTAATAAAACGTGTCATGTGCAATAAAAAAATATTTATTAATATTCAAATAATATAAACAAATATACTTAAACAGCTGTAGTAATAATGAGTACTATTACGAAAAATTTTGTTAGGGCTGCTAATGTTAGAGTTCAATAAACAATATAGTAGTCCTACTTGATCTTACTCTTAATTTATTCATTTACATCAAATGTCATAAAATTACAAATTAATAAATATATGTCATTACTCATCAGAGTATTTCAAGTTCAATGAATAAAACTACATTTTTTCTTATCCGTCCGGTGTAATATTTCTGAATTAAGTTGTATTTAAATAATTAACAAGTAGGGTTGAGCTCGAGCCAAGACAAGACAAGATTGGAACGATCTTGTCTCGATCTTGACACTTTCCGTCTTGTCTTGATCTCGAACTCAAAATGTTAGTCTCGTACTGATCTCGAAAATCAGTCAATTCATTCTTTCGTCTTGTCTTGTCGTTTCAAGATCTTGTCTTGGTCTTGAATTATTCTGAATTTTCTTTAAATTAATTTAAAGTAGCTTACACAATTATATTTTATTGGTTTGTATTTTATAATTGGGGTGATTTTTAAAAATGTCTTGAATTTATTATTCAATTCTTCATTATTTTTTAAAGTAAATGAGCTTCCATAGTATTTTTAAAATATTATTTTTATTCCATCTAATAAAAGCAATAATGTTAAATGATTGTAAACAATAATATTTTGATTATGATTTCTTTCGAAAAAAATTGTAAATATTACAATATATATAAAATAATAACTATTCATTCAATCTTATACCATAAATTTGACTAATAATTGTAATTTATTTATCTAAATTTTTTTCTTAATACAGATTATTTTTGTTTTTTTTTTATATTTTTGATAAGTTGTAACATCCCGAGTAGAATTGAAACTTATAGTTGGCCAGCCCGTAGCTTACGAATTTGAGTCATACCTCATCACTGTCTAATAGAATTGGCCAGCCATAACCTTACTATGTAACGCCATCTTAGCCGATGGCTGACTAATCAGAACAAGCCAGTGGATAGATTCAAACTTATGTCCAATAGCTATTAGGTTAAGGGCATTCTCAAACAGTACTCCCCACGTTTTAAAAAATTTCAACGGCTTCCAACTGTCATAACCGTATTAAAATTTTAGTAATTAATTAAAAAAAATTAAAACTTTAATTGGAAAAAGGAGAACGTAGTCGTAATTTCACCGAGGTATAAAATTAAAAAAAAATTATTTGCATTTGATTTTAATCAGGAGTTAAACGAAATTTGTTGAATAAATTTTAGCCTATAAAATTTGAAAATTCGAATTATGAAATTGAAATGTAGATTTTACTGAAATTTATTTTACAAATTTCGTTTAGCTTGAAATTGATTTCAACTGCAAGTAATTTTTTTAAAAATCTATGTTAACGAAATTACGACTACGTTCTTCCTTTTTCAATTAAAGTTTTAATTTTTTTTTAATTAATTAATATAATTTTAATACGATTATGACAGTCGAAAGCTATTTAAATTTTTTAAAAAGTGGGGGGGCACTGTCTGAGTATGGCCTTAAAACAATGAGGTAATGAGTGTGCAATTATAAATAGCTAATCACTGGCTAAAAAATATGAGCTAATGACAAGATATGAAAAGTAGCCAGTGGTTAGCTAAAGAATATGAGTTTATGATGACTCGTCAATTTTGATAAAAAAAAAAAAAAAAAAAAAAAAAAAATTTATTTTTTTTTTATTTTACACTGGCTTTACTTGTCCGTTTTTCAGTTTACAATTCATATTTGGATTTTTTTTTGTGAGTCTATTATCGAATCAACCGTGATGTCTAATCAGACGGTGACGGGAGTTGAACCTGGATCCATGGGATTACGAGTCTGGCGTGATATCCACTGGGCTGCTACAGCTGGTTGGAGTCAACTACTATTCGATGATCCATATATGTTTGATGTCGTGCTATTTGTAACTACTAGTGACTAGACAACTATAAGATATTGGTGAGGTGAAATTTATTTTTTAAGCAGCTCCATCTATAACTGATAATTACTGGACAACCATGAGATGCTGATGAGCTACAGTTATATTTTTATGTAGCACCATCTGTAACTATTAGCGACGAGATGGCTATGAGATGCTGATGAGTTACAGTTATCATTTTATCTAACGCCATCTTTAACTATTAGCGACGAGATAACTATAAAATGCTGATGAGTTACAGTTATATCTTTATGTAGCGTCATCTGTAACTATCAGCGAAGAGATAATTATGAGATACTGATTAGGTAAAATTTTTTTTTTGTACAGCTCTATCTCTAACTAATTTTTGTTAGACAACCATGAGGTACTTATGAGTTACAATTATATTTTTACGTTGCTCTGTCTATACTTATTTGAGGTTAGGTTTATGTATTGTTTTCATACAGTTGATGCTTATTAAGCTGATTATAAATTGATTATTTTCAACAAAAAATATTATCTGGTTAAGAATCAATAACGAGTTAGCAAATTATTTTTATATAGCACTATCCGTAAATAATAAATAGTGGCCAGCAATAGGTTTACAGTGAGTCCTTTTTTGAATTCAAAACTGCACCGTCTATAAATAATTATTTTGAGCCCGCTGTGAGGTAATGATGGGCCAGCGTTTTATTTCAATACAGTGCCATCTGTAAATAATAAATAATGGCCAGCTATCAGCTTGCGCTGAAAAAAAAAATTGCTATAATAACAAAAACCAAGATTACACAGCTATTTGTTATGATAGCAAATTTATCTTGGTTAATGCAACGAAGTGACATTTGTTGTGGTAAGTAAAGTGAAGTTGCTGTTGTAACAAATGATATGTGTTGAGGAAAAATGTTTTGAATACGCATAGAATTTTGTGCTTAATTAGGTGAACAATATCATTAAGAATTCATCACGAGTTTTGGATTTTGGACATAAATTGTGTTTGTAAATTATGGCTAAAATATTAAACACTATTTATTTTTAAAAGTATAACAATATGTCTAAGTATAGTTAAAAGCAGGTGCCTTGAAGAAGTGATTTTCTTGACTCAAGAGAATATATCGTGATGCGATAATATCTTAGGTGAAGTAAGATTTTCTCGAGTCAAGAAATCTCTATAAAACCTAATTTAATATTTAGCTCAACGCATGCCATTTGTTATAACGGTAACTTCACTTTACTTACCATAATAAATGTTACTTCATTGTGTTGACCAAGATGGATTTGTTATCTTAACAAATAACTGGGTAATCTTGACTTTTGTTAAGATAACAAATTTTTTTTTTCAGTGTGTAGTGAGTCGTCTTTTGACTTGAAAACAACGCCACCTATTAATAATTATTCCAAGCCAACTATGACGTAATAATGAGTCAAGATTTCATTTATGTATAGCGCCATCTGTAAATAATACACTGTAAAAAGAGCGGTGTTAAAAATGGACCCATTTTAACTCCGCCCGGTGTAAAAATGAAATTACACCGGTGTAGGAGGAGCAATTCACCGGTGTTAAAAATACCGGTGTTAAAGCGGGGTAACCGGTGTAAAAGTGGAGTAATATCGGTGTAAAAGCAGGGTAACCGGTGTAAAAGCGGGGTAAACTACGTCCGCTTGGAGTATTAACTTTAAAGATTATAAAACACAAAAAATGTCAGTTTTTTATGAAAATTATTTAAAAATATCATTTATTAACAAGTATAGTGATCGAGTAAGTAAAAATATACACTAAATAAAATATTTTAACACCAGTAAAGAATATTTACACCGGCGGCGGCGTTATTTTAACACCGGTCTAGAATATTTACACCGGCGGCGTTATTTTCACACCGCTTTCGGTGTTGAAATTTAACACCGCTGATTTTAACACCTACACCGCTTGGACTTACCCCGGTGAATTTTTACAGTGTAGATAATGGCCAGCTATTAGCATATAGTGAGCTATTTTTTTATTCGAAAACAGCACCATCTATAACCAATCATTCCAAGCCAACTATGATGTAATAATGATTCAAGATTTTATTCTTGTATAGCGCCATCTGTAAATAATAGATAATGGCCAGCTATTAGCTTATAGTGAGCTATTTTTTTATTTGAAAACAGCGCCATCTATAACCAATTATTTTGAGCCAGCTGTGAGGCAATGGCGAGTCAAGATTTCATTCTTGTACCGCGCCATCTGTTAATAATAAATATTGTTCACTCACGAGATATTGGTGTGCTTAAAATATTCTTGGGAAAAAAATTAGCCAACGGTGAGCTCGTTATTAGCTAAATCTGCTAGCTAGTAACGCTGAGCTAGTCACTGGCTCTAAACTCATCTTCATTAGCCAGAATTCTACTCGGGATATATCTAAATATACAGTGTTTATATTTAATTTAGTTTTACTCATTGATTGAAAATTATATAAAAAATAAAATTATTTAATAATATACGGTAATTAAATTTGACAATAGGAGTTATGGAAGTACTTTATTTTTTCTTTATTTTTTTATTAGTACAGAGATAATTATTATTCAGAACATTATTAGAACAGTCAAAAAGCGTGGGTTTGATATCAGTTGAAATCCCTGATTACCGTCCGTCTGCTAAATCTCGCTCTTTTATGCAATTTAAGCGTTTATTAAAGTTTGCTCGCAAATGAAACGAAGCCCATATAACCTACCTAATTTAGCGAGTAGCATTTTCGAGTGGGGACCACTCCAAGAGAGGAGGTAGTAGGGTTCTATTGACAGCGGTTATTGCCTAACTGCGTACCTCTACCTAATATGCGCGCTCGGGGATCTGCATACAGGGCTACGCCGCCCGAACGAAAACTGCGAACACGGTCGCTCGAATCTTTAATTCGCGGCGGTGAACGAGTAGAGCTTCATGCCCCAGGCTCGACACAGTACTTTTATAATACCACGCTTTAACGTACTTTCATCGCAGCTATTCTCCATCAGAATTTTTATCTCTCTATCCGTTACTTGAATTTCGTTATTTTCTTTTCACATAAAAATCTATCTCTTATTAATTATTTCTCTATGTTGTTGTTTCGTGTTTACCCAAAGTCGAAAATAAGAATATTATTTCATTAAGCTCGATAAAAATTTCGTGGAAAGATTTTAAATAAAATTTATAAGAATATATATATTTATAGAGTAGTTATTGTGTAATGTAATAACGGCTGCTTTTGAAACTTCATTTAATTGTCGGAATATTAACTCGTCGAGCGAGATTAACTTTACGGTATATACTCGATAGTGAAAACGATGACATCACCATTAAACTCCTGTCAACCCGCGGAAATTGATTAAACCATCAAATTAGCTAAACCAATATTAACACATCAAGGTTCAAGCTACCTGACTTGCAATCCTTTCTGCCCTATACTCCTATACTACACATACGCTTTCTCCCTCTCTCGGTCTCTCTTTATTATCTACCTCATATATATATATATATACATACATATATATATAGTTCTATTGGCCATTCAATGGTCTGATTATTCTCTAAATTGTTTGCACCAAGTTTGTTCGAAGAGCGTGTAATTTTATCGTTTATCACCACGTCAATGTTCTATGAGCTTTGACCAAAATTAATTACGATTCAGCAATTACTAATTCTACAATTAATATAGAAGAAATAATGTAGACTAATGACTTTAATTTATTCAATTTTTAATTTTCAAATAAAATCTATATATTAACGTTAATTTTTATAATAAAAAATTTAAATTTTTACATAATTTCTTTTATAAGGATTTATTCGATTTTATTTTTTCTCATCTTTTTCCACTCAATATTTCTTATTTATTTACTTCTTCTTTTTTTTTTTTTTTTTTTTTTTCTTTTCATGCTGATATAAAGTAATTGATCAAAGTTTAAGTCGACGAGACAAGTAATCGACGATGATTTACAAGGCTCAGGAATCCCGGAGTGCCGGACATATAGACTAATGTCAAAGGAAGTGTGAACAATTTCGCGCATTGTACACGCAAGTTTAATATATACATATATATAGAAGAGGGGATAGAACCCCCATATGGATGACTGCTGAGATAATTATTGGGAGGCCGTTTGAAACTAACTGTTTCCTTCATTAGTAGTCTCAGTTCGCTCGTTTCTCCCTTGAATTTTGCACAGAATTGCCTGCTATTATCATAATTGCGCTATTACCGATAATATCTGCAACTCTCGGTCTACGATGCGCTTATAATCCATTTTGTATTTATAGTCCTAGTGCTTTTGGAGTGCGAAAAGCTGCTCGACAGCTTCAACATTCTCTTTCTCTCTTTTACTTTAACTCACTCACATTTATATAGAACTATACATTTATTTAAATGTATATATATATATATATATATATTAATCAAGCTCAATCATTATTGTTGCAACTTCTCATCCTGACACTAAAATTACAATAATAATTATTCTACATATATAAAATTATTTATTTAATAACGTGCAATAATTATTAATAGCTTTATTACTTAATATTTTTAAATAAGTATTATGTTATCGATACAGTGTTTTCTTGTGTGGTAATTAGACTTCCCAGTTGGTGGCGATGATCTGGGTCTGACAGTTTTTAGAAGGGTACATAATATAATAGCGGTTTGCCTCGAACCCACAAATCAATTTCTAAATCATTATTATTATCATCAAATCAAAATTAGGCCTTGAGGTATGTTTTTTTATGGGCATTATACATAGGGATCAAGTGACGTTAATAATGTAATATATATATATATATATACATTACATTATTTTAATATGATTTATATTTTATGTTATTTACACAACAATTAAGTATTTTAAGATTAAGGAAGTTCATACTTCTGTAATTAATTTTATGAATATCAGAGACTGTAATTAACAATATTAATTTTGTTTCTAGTGAGGACTGTCAAGGGGAGTGTCATGAATGCAGATGTCAACCTATTATCATACCCGTGCCAACTGAATCTATACAATAGCACCGTTTCATCTCTCCCACTTTACTTTCACGCGCGTTTCTCCTCAGTATACAACGACGACTAGACGATTCATTGCAAAGTTAACAAAATGTTATTTGCTTCCCAATGCTTCGGAAAGTATCATTGTCAATGCGTCTTCTCTCAAATATTCATTGATTTTTATTTATTTTATTTTTTTATTCACGAAAAGGAAAAAAATTATAAATACTTATTGAAATGTTTTGAAATTTTTTTATAATTGCAATTATTCCGCAAGCTTCGTGCTGTTACAGTACACTGTAAAAATTTTGCGGAGTGAATCTGGATAAACTTCGGAGTGAATGCGGAAGGGATGATTTTATATTTATTTAATCCCCCTATCCAAAAACTCCCATAAAATCCACTCAAATGCGACAAAAACCGCATAGAAACCAATCCAGTCTATAGGATTCTATGCAGTTTTTGTCATTTGAGTGGATTCTATGGGAATTTTTGGATAGGGCCCTTCGGAGTTAAATGCACCCCAAAGGGAAGTTTATTTTAATATTGAAACTCTGGTTCGGAATAAAAATTACTCTAAAAAGGAGTTTAATTTAATATTACAATTTCGGATCAGAGTGATATTTTTTAAACTCCGGAACTCCGAGTAACGGAGTAAACTCGCATTGACATAAAATCCGGAATTCCTCGGAATTTACTGTCGATTTTTTACAGTGTAAGAGAATATGATGAATTTAATTTTTAAAATTTTGACAATTTAACATAATTTTATAAAGTTTAAAAGTATACTTAAATTTTTCATAATTATCCTATTCTATGTTCAATACGAAAGAATTGAAAATTGAATTATGATTCTAAAATATAAGATATTATCTATAAAAATGATTTTCTCAAATTTGAACTAATTAAGCAGTGGTTCGATTTCTCACTGCTAAATTAGTATTTCCAACAATTAATCAATGAATATTCCATTGATTTATTAACATTCTTAAAATAAAATAAACCTGAATCAAGAAAAGTTTACTTGAGCCATGAATATCGTTCTGATGAAAAAAATTTTTTAGTTTAAGAAAATTTTTTTCTCAAAATTGATATTCTTGATTCAAAAAAGCATTGCGGTGATTAATCAATTTCGATTCTTGATTCAAGTATAATTTTGTTAAATTGGGAAAAAATACTGTTGCTTTGAGAACTTCAAACTTTTGTTCCAACTGTATCACTGATTTAAGTAAGAGTGTTAAGAACTCGGTCTAAGAATATCAGACTCTTGGTTCTTAAATACCCTTCACTTGACTGTCCAAACTATGGAGAATAGAGAGACCTTTACACCGTTTTTATAGTATTTTTAGTTAAAATTTTATGTTCCAATATCTCGAACCTATATCAGCCTAGTGGATAGCAGACAAGTATCCTACCTCAAAGGACGTAAGTTCAATCCCATCCAAAGTCAGTGTCTTTCAAAGATAAAATTAGAATGTAAAATTATTGAATAATACTGACATAATTTTTTTAATTTAAAAAAAAGTACACACAGTATAATAAAGTGCCACCTTGAATCAAGTCGCTATGTCTTGACCAAGTGAATGATATTCTTGAGACGAGAATGACGCGCATTTGGTTAGAGGATGAAATAACTTGGTTTAAAACATTATAATTCTTGATTGAGGAATAAATTTTCTTCAACTAAGCTTGAAATACTTAAATTTATAATTTTTACGATTTTGATGCTACACGGACAGAAAATTATGGAAACGGTTCCCATAATTCTGTGAAATTTTTTCCTATACCATCATAGGAACTACGACCATAAATTATGGGAGCAGTTCCTACAATTTATAGGAATACTTCCTATAATATTATGGGAATCATTCCCATTATGTATAGAAATGAACCCTATATTTTATAGGAATCATTCCCATACTATTATAGGAAGCATTCCCATAATATTATAGGAATGGTTCCCATACTATTATGAAAATATTAATTTAAAAAAAAGTGTGGAAATCACTTTTACAATACACAGAAATATTATTGAACATAAAAGTTCAAACATTGAAAAAAAAATTCGTAATTGGCAAAAACATTAAAATTTTAACAAAAATTTTTTGTCAGCATAAAACATCCAAGAAAATTCGAATTTGGAATTAAATATTTAAATTTCGATAAAATCTCAAATTTGGAAAAAATTGAAATTTCGAAGAAGCTCAGGAATTTGAATCTCTCAATATCATGAAAGAAATTTCTACACTATTTTGCAGAAAAAAAAAATTTTTTATGATATTCTAGGAATGGTTCCCATAACATTATGGGAATAGTTCCCATAATATTATAGGAATAGTTCCCGTAATGATATGGGAATAGTTCCCATAATATTAGGGGAATGGTTCCCATATTGGTATATAAACTATTCCCATACCAATATGGGAATGGTTCCCATGATGGTATTGGGAACTATTCTCATACTATTACGGGAACTATTCACATATATTATGGGAACCATCCCTATAGTAATATGGGTACGATTCTTATACCATTATGGGAACTATTCCTATAATGCATAACAAAAGTTCCCATAATTTCCTTCCATGTAGTGTATATTTTCTCGGATAAAAAAAACTGATTTACTTGAAACAAGAATTCAATTTTGAAGAATAAATAATTCTTAATTCAAGTGAAACTTATTTTCTGTATAGCTAGGAAAAGTATTGAATAGGGTGGTCGTTAAAAATTGGATTTTCTCAGATGCCCCATAAAAAGCTTCTTTTTAGTGACAAAATACGTGGGGAATTTGGTTTTTTCGTTTTAAGTAAAAAGAACACGTGCCGCAGGACGATCGAAGTTCATTTTTCGATGCAATCGCGGTTTTTTTTAATTTCTCATGAAATATGAAGATTAAAGGAAAAAATCATGGTCTCAATTTTGTAGGAAATTAAATTCTTGTTAAAAAAGGTCATATTCATTTTTTTTTATAAAATGTGTATTTATGAAGATATTTTGAAAAATCTTTTTTTATATATTATCAATTGAGCGTTTTAAGGATTAAAAATTTTGAAAATAACATTTTTCTAAGTATATATAAACTATAACGAGCATTAAAGATTGATATGTAACGAGTTACGAAGTTGTCTATATGTAAAGAAAAACGTTATTTTTGACATTTTTTATCCTTAAAATGCTAAATTGATAAGATCTAAAAAAGTTTTTTTTTTACAATATCTTCATAAATACACATTTTATAAAAAAAATGAATATAACCTTTTTTGTTAAGAATTTAATTTCCTACAAAATTGTTCCTTTGATTTTTTCCTTTCATCGGCATATTTCATGTAATATTAAAAAAAAACTGCGATTGCATCGAAAAATGAACTTTGATCGTCCTGCAGCACGTGTTCTTTTTACTTGAATCGAAAAAACCGAATTCCCCGTCTTTTTTCACTAGAAAGAAGCTTTTTATGGGGCGTCTGAGAAAATCTAATTTTTAACGACCACTCTAGTATTGAATATTCAATAACGATAGTATATACTATTTCACTTTTAGTGAGTATGAAGCTTATAGGGAATATTCCCATTGCTTTATGATTATTAACTAACTTTTATTCCTTTTCAGTAATAAGTAAAATCATTGATTATGATTATTAGAGTCGTTGTCAAAAAAAATTTAGATTTTTTTACTTTCACTCTTGGAAAAGTTAGTGTATATGGTAAGAAATAATATTCCTATCATACATGGAGATAAATGTCAAGTAAATATGCCTATGCAGCACAGTAATAATTACATTACTCTATAGTTTGTGTATAAGAGCGGCAGGACACAAACTATAGAGTAATGTAAAGATTACTGTGCTGCATAGGCAAATTCACTTGACATTTTTCTCCGAGTTCTTTTCGCTGTTCATCAAGTTGGAGCTTAAAAATTTGAGTATGAGGTTGCTCAACAATTTTTGAAAGTTTTGTTCAAATTCTTTCTTTCCACGGAAATTATGTTATCTAAAAATTTCAATTCAAAATTTGATTTTTTAAGATAAAATTTCCATTAGATCATTTATTTTCATTGTAGGTATAATAATGCTTGTCGTAGCTAGAATAAAAATTAAAAAAAAAAAAAACTCGATTTTTTTAATAATGGAATTTTCAAAATTCCTGTGAGTTTATTCTTGAACTGAAGTTTTAAAATTCAAATATAGTAAGAATTTTTTTTTACGATACACTAACTTTTTAAAGAATGAGAGTGAAGAAAAAAAAAAATTTATAAATCTAATCTGATAAATATATTACTTTTCAATGAAATTATCTCAGATAAATTTATATATTATTTATTTGAGTCTTTTAGGGTTCTACTTTTCCCTGCTCATCTTTATTGAAATGGTATAAAAATAGACTTTTATTGCATATACTATATTCATTAAATGCTTATCAAAGATTTTTTTTTAATTTGCATTAATATATTGGTAACTCGATGAAGAAAAAAATAAAAAGAGGATGGTGAACAAGACGATATAAAATGAATTAGATATAGCGGATGAAAAATGAAAAGGTGGAACGAGAAATTTAATAAAAGTACGAATATCGCCAATAACTCTTCACTCATTCGCGAATAATTTCCACTTTATCGGAAAATAATTATACTTTACGGCAAGGCCTCTTGACGGTTCTCAAATCGCTCAATTATACTTTTCCCCTGGTTACAGTTGTCTTTGTCTTGCTGATCTATCGAAGCACGACATTGCTCTTTATCTTTTGTACCCTTCGTGTGCGTTTAATGTTCTATCTTTTTCGTTTCCGTCTTTTCAACCACTTTCTTCAACTCTCACACTATTTTCTCACTCCCTTTCATTTCGTCTATCTTGGCAATGACAGATTTTCTATCCGTTTGTTCTATAATCGTTTCTGCATTCTCATTAGTTTTTCCTACTTATTTTATAGTTGACTTAATTTTATTAATTTTATATTATTTCATGAATTTTAATATTTAACTATAATTCAAATAATATTAAATTTTTATTTTATTGTTTTGTTTAACAAACTTTATTAATTTCAAATTTAATGAATTCATTAAATTTTTTTTAATGAATACAAAATATTATCAAAGTTATATTTATTCGAAAGTACAGTCTTTAAATTATTTTAATTGTTTTTCTTTCATTCATTTTGAAGAACATTATACCATCATCCGAGCTCATTTTATTATTTTGTTGCGGGTTTATACTGGAAAAAAAAAAAAAAAAAAAAAAAAAAAATCAAGTTTTCAGCAAAAAATTATTTCTTTCATAGATCACGTTTGTTAGTTTTTTTTTTCACCTTTGGCTAGGATTTTTTTTCAAAACACAGATTGATATGCTATCAGTACATAGATTATCGTTTTTGGACATTTTACCTTAGTAAGATGCATTTGTGGACACTTGAAACATAACTTGATTTATGAAGAATGAAAAAAAAAAAATTGTTACTTAATATGATAATCGTAATTAAAGTATCTTTAAAAGTAATGCATAGAAATATTTATGATTTTGTTGAATATTGTATAAACCACGTTATCAAAATTTTTTAAGTATTTAGAACAGAAACTCCAAAATGTCTGGAACCGATAGTTTTACCCTGTTAATATTTAATAATTTAATAAAATACAAATTTTTCTATAAAATAAATAGTAAATTTCAAATAGCTGATAATTTTTTTATCAAATTTGTCCAGCTTAATACATTTAGGAATGAATGTTATTTTTTGAGTAATTGAATTTTGATTGCGGTTATTACTCAAGCTGAATTATATAGAAAAGAGATAAAAGTTAGATGTGAATGAGAGTGCGGAAGTACGTGACTGATAGAGGGAGAAAAAGAGATGAGAAAAGGACGATGACGAGGTCATCAAAGATATATACTGATACTCTTTTTGTAAGGGAGCCTGAACGAGGAAGTTAACGTACATAGATGAAGAAGGCAAGTGGAAGTGAGTTGGAAGGGACTAAATTTAAGGGAGGAATCTCTTCTAGCATGCGTGAATGCGCTTTTATAAAGAGTGCGGAAGGTGAATTGATATAAGTGAGCGGTTATTTCGCGATCATTTTGAATTTCGCTATGAATAGCACTCGCATCATGTATAATATATTCTTCTATTACACACACTTATATTCAGACACGCATTATTGATTTGGTATCTACATGAAAGGTGAATTTAAAATAAAAATTAAAGCAATATGCACTGATAGAAGGATTTCTTTGGATTTGATAAGATTTGTTAATATTTAACAAATGGTTTATTAATGAACAGGCTCAAATAAATATTTATTAACAGTCAAAAAATTATTTATTAGAGAGTATTTCCTTGCACCAAAAAAATATTTATTAATATTTAATAAATCATTTATTTGACGCAATTTGATGTATTTGAAAATATAACCTCATTCTCTCAAAATATAAATAATAAAAATATTTAAAAAAATTTATTTTAAGTGGGAAGATGAAGAATATATTATAATAAAAAAATTATTTTTATTACATAATTAACAAACAATTATTTAAAATAATTTTTATATTTCATATAAAATATGGCTGTGTAACAACGCTTACTACTGTCCAGTTAGTCTTTTGCTAATATATACAACTATAGTTGGATTAGCGAGACTTTGCGTTTCGGATATTTTCGGTTTTTACCCCCACCATCTAAATTCAAAACCTAAGACATTGCGCCTTGATGGCGGCCCTGTGGAAAAGCTCTCATAAATTCTGATAAGATATTGAATATTTTTTATAAGAATCTATGAGCTTCGAAAATATCTATGGTAATTGTTTGGAATCAGGGTCAACCACATTTTTCAGAATTCCAAGTGCTTACACCTTAAAGATCCATAATTAAACTTTTTCCACGTGTTCAGCTACACGGCGGATTGAATTTTCTGTATGAGTTTATGTCTCTAACACCAGATATCTATCTGAACCTTGCAATTGAAATGTCAAAAAATGTCAAAAATAACACAAAATCATGTGAATTTTCAAAAATAAATTTTTGTAATAAATATAAGTAATTTTATATAATACCGTAAGATGGACGGTGGCGATAGAAAGGTCGATCTAAGAGTTATAAATAATTTTTGAACTCTTGTAATAGTGAAAATCAGCATATTTCTGTTATTTCAGTATTTTAATGTGTACAACAGCTCACATAACATTTTGTTGCAAGTAGTTTGGATGGTATCTGCCTTCCCTCGCTAGTATAGTGTCTGGCTGAAGCCCACAACACTGTTTTACGCCGGTCCGTACTAGTAAGAGATGTAGTCTAAGGCAAGAGTGCGTTAACATAGTCTTACTGACGAGTCCGTTAACGTACTTAGGACGAAACTACAAACATTATGGCAAATAGGCATATACCTTAAGTTTTGGTGGTTGACTTAAGAGTCAATACATAGAATGATATGAAAAATATGTCAAATAGTGCAGTGTAGCACGGAACTGAAAAATCTCAAAGATAAACTCGAAATTAAGCAAAATTTGTACCTTAATTACATACCAAGTGTGTATCAAAGCTTATATAACAACAAATTAAGCTGAAACAACTTCAATCCGCCGACAAATGCTTGGGATTAAACGCGGTCCCTAAGCCATTTGCCAGGTTTTGGATTTTTTCTTGTCAAAATACCTGTTGACCCCACTTCCAAATAATTACCATATCTATGAGATTTAAAAAATTTCTCATATGAATTCTTATGAGAATCGATGAGTCAAAGCTTTTAATGTTTTCCTATCATGATTTCCGCACTAGATTTTTAAAAGAATGAGTAAGATTTTTCAATTTATGAGATTTTGTGACTCGAATTCCGCCAACGATTATAAGATTGAATAAGTACTTTCACTTCTATAAGATTGTTACAGTTTATTCTAATGTATCTTCAATAAGAATTGATCAGGCGAATTCCGATGTTATAATACTTACAAAATCTTAATAAGATTATTTTTTTATACGAAATTTTTAGAATTTATAAGTTTTAATAAAAGTTATCCTAGGAGATAATATCTTATTGAATATCATAAAATATTTATCATATTTTATGAGAAAATATTTAACAAGTATTTCTTAGAAATTTTATGAGACTGAATCAGGAATCACATGGACAAATGCAGACCTTTTTCTCATAAAAATTTGATGAGAATTTAGTTATAAGGCTATTACTTATAAAATATTATGGAGTACTTATGAGATTTTATAAATAATTTCCATTCACATAAAATATTAATTTTATCAGATGCATTCAAAAATAATTGCTTAACTTTATTTTTTTTTTATAAGAATTTACACCAAAAATACTAATATAATCACTTTTTCTTGTACTTTGAATATTTTAACTGTTCGGAGATATGGAGAAGGGGAATGTCACCGGTGCTAGGCAGCAGCAGTGGGAGTAGTTCAGTGCTCGCCACGAGATCGCGCCTACGATTTGTAGTGTCCCTGTTAAGACATTTATTTCAGAAGTGTTATATCCCAAATTTCAATACGATTTTGTTCGAGTACTCTTCTGTCATTTGATAGAGCATCAAGTACATTTTTGGATTGTACTCTATTATATCCTATAATACATCATTACTTTAATATTTAATATTAATGTTTACTTGAGTAATTTTTGATGAATAAATAAACTGACTCAATTTCATAGATTTTTCGGGAATAGATTGCTGAGGATTTTCCGCGTAAATACTCATACTAATATTCTTGAGTATACATAATGTTCAGTCACGAGCTTAATTAATTTAAATAAGCTTCGCGCATTTCCGCTAAGTCCGGGAGCTGCCGAACTCGCGATTGTACAGAGAGCGTAGAGTGCCGGGTCGCTCGCTATTTGGACCCGACACAGACTAAAAACTCCCTCAGGACCGTGTCAAGACGCTATGGGAACCCGCTACCAGCCGGCCAATCAGATAATTCGTCTTATATTGGCCAGCCAATAAGAAAATCCGCTATCAACTACTTCCTATTGGCGCGCTTTTAAGCCAATGGAAAAATTCGTCTTATGCAGCAAGGCTGCCACATCATCACCAAGTGCCGACGACGACTCAACGACGTTTTCATCTACTCATTCTACAACGTGCTTTGCTACTTGCAACCTCGTGTATTCTCTCGTGCTAAAATCGCTTCTTTCTGCTATAATTATTTCTTTTGTGATATAATTCTTGATCCGCTACGCTAAATTATCCTCAATATTTAGTCAGTAAAATAAGGCTGCTATTTATTGGGAATAAATCTGATTGTTACTCGCGTGTAATTAATTATAAATTAATTTCCGTGAATATAACCGCTATCGACCACGTGTCGAATTTTATACGTGAATCTTTTCATTAGTTTGCATTCGCTATCGCGTATCTTTTAGTCGCATTCGCTATAATTGTTAAGTTTCTTACAATTTAAGGTGTAAATAAGTGTAAATAAATATCTAATTTATTTATTGTTAAAAACTGTGTAATTTTTAATTGTTTAATTCCTCAGGCCTAAACCAGATCCAATTAGTTTATTCGCTCATTTTACACATAATAAAAACTTTTTGAATTCATGCTAAAAAATTCAATAATTTAGCATATAAACCTTAATCAATACTAAAGAAATTGTAACTTAATTAATTTCATAAATTTTTTCGTTACTATATGGAAAATTACTGTACTCACATTGATTAATCAGTATCAAATCTTATACGATTACCTCAGAAATCGTCTCATACAATCTTCTTCATTTCCAAAATCTACGCAATTGTAAACTTTACATTTTTCGAAAACTTATAAATACTTATAATCACAAAATTACATCTTCTGTTTCTTATAGATTCTGATCATTCAAATGAGAATTTTAAAAAAATTTTTTTTTTGATGCACCATCTATGAGAAAATAATTGTATAAGAATTTTTGAGATTTTTCGCGGACAAATACTGATCGTTTTCTCATAGCCAATTTTTTTTATGAGATTTTATAAGACCTTTTCCACGGGGGGGGGGGGGGGGGGGTAGAAAACCGAAGCTCCAAGTCTCGCTAATCCAACTATACATATGATTATATGCAGCCATCTATCGATAATATTCGCCAAAGAATTATTTGTTAACTATTAATAAATATTTATTTGTCTCAAAGAAGCTTCTCACAAGAGTTTTGATAAATCTAGTTTATTACTCTCAAATAAATCCTTCTATCAGTGTGATTTTATCCAAAAGAGATATATTATATTTTTATTGTAGCATATACTAGCCCTAGTATTCCACAAAATAAAACATTCATACACTGTAAAAAGAGCGGTGTTAAAAATGGACTCAATTAAAGCCCGATGTTAAAATGAAATAACACTAGTTTAGGCGATGTAATTTGGTGATGTTAAAATGACGGTGTTAAATCGATATAAAAAAAAATTGCACGTGTAGAAATTAGAAAAAAAAAATGTATTACATTTAAAAAAATATAAAAATTTAATGAATATTATCTGGAGGAAATTTGAATTTTTTTATGTACTTATTTAAATAATTATTTATGTTTTCAGGAAGGAATCGCCAAGGCTGACTACAGGCCGAGCCTTGGCCTTATTGTCACTTGCCAATTTGACCATTGGCCCAAGACTCGACCAGGGCCAATTTTTGACTAAAATCAAAATACAATGTGGGAACTTTCTGAAAATTTTGCATATTATCAAAACTGAAATTATAAACCACAGAAAAAAAAAAAAATGTAAATTATTGACCACGCCGTTTTTAAAATATAATTTTTATCATTCATGCGATATAAGTGCTATCTTAGCGCACGCTCTTTTATTCGCCAAATAGCTGTTTGCCCATTCAACTGTTTCCACGACATTTGTGTGCTTTATACAATTATCTGCGTGCGACAAGTAAATTTAAGTGCGACATAAAACTTATCACAAAATGTTGTAAGGTCTTTTTTGTTGACAATTTTACTCTCTACAAATTATTATCAGTAAAGTTTTTTCAAACTCCGCATTGTTTTGTAGTTATTTCCATTTCAATGTCGAGCTCTTGAAACCGATCAGAACCACTTTTTTAAGAGCTTGAAATTAAAATAAAAATAAATAGAAAAGAATGCGGAATTTGAAAAAACTTTAACGCTAATAATTTGTAGAGAATAAAATTGTCATCAAAAAAGGTCCTACAACATTTTGTGATAAGTCTGATAGTTTCACTGAAAAAGTAAAAAGATCTCCAACTTTACTTCGAGTCTCAATAACTTTTGAACAGATGGATTTATTGAAAAATGATAAGAGACCTTTTTTGTAGAGCGTTCAATTTCCTACAAAAATATATATTATTTTATTTGATCTATCGATTTTTTTAAAAGTTAACAATACTTAGAGCTAAAAAAAAATTTTTCCCGTGTTATTTAAATGGAAAAATCGAATTTTTCAATGAGCTAGGTCTGTAATTGAGATAGAATTTTTTTTTTTTGCAGGAAAATTCTTTTTTTGTGTTGAACTATGATTTTTTCCACATGCACTTAAAAAAAAAAAATGTTGCTCCGAAATGACACACCCTAATGTTTAGTATGACGTAAAATGAGCGCTTAGCAAAGTCTTGAGCGAGACAGAGCAAGCGAAATAAAAGATTTTAAAATAATGTCCCTAGCGGATCGCTATCTACTAAGTATACACCAAATATACGCGGCGTATATACACTGAGTATACACCAAGTTTACACCAAAAATGTTTATCTAAGTCCCATTTTCATGAAAATTTCTAAGTGCTGTAAGCAAAGTCAAAAATTTTTTAATATGGATATACAAATACATGGAGTGAGCATCGGGTACTGATACATGAGCAGCGACTGGGGCTCTTACTTTATATCAAATATTGTTTCAAAGAAATTGATCTTTTTCCTTCTGAAATCAATATTGAATATAGCGAGATGTTCCAGAGATGGCTTCAAGGTCAACAACCTCTTTTCAGATTTTTTTTCAAATGTTCAGACAAATATGAAAAAAATTGATCAAGATTCTATGGCGGAGGTTGAATTTATTTTTCTACTTCTGTAGTAAAATGAAAAATCTCTCGAAAACTTTTTTTTATACTTTCTCTCACTGAATTACGACAAATTTATTAACGATGAATTATAAAAACTTGTCCACTGTAAAAAATTTGCGGAGTGAATGCGAGGTGGATGATTTTCAGTTGATTTAGTCCCTACTGAGTGAATTTTTTTTTATTGAATAAAAACAAAAAAACAGTTATAACGCAAGTTTATTTGCAAAATTTTATTTTTTATTAACTTTTCGCTGAGAAAATTGAAAATTTTCGAAAATTGAGTTTTCATCAGATCTCAATGTTTTGAGGTCTTACGAAGCTTGCCCGACCGTTTTTACAATGGTGCCTGTATGGCTGTATATATGTATGTGTATGTTTTTTTTTAATTTTCCTAAAAATTTTAATTTTTTTGAAAATATTAATTTTTTTTCAAAATTTGATTTTTTTTTTATTTTAATTTTTTTCAAAAAAAAATTTTCTTCACAACTTTTGTTCTGAGGACCTCAAAAATTTTTTTAGTGCATACTCGGTGTAAACTCTGTGTATATCGTGCGCATACACACCGTATAAATTCAGTATGAACTTTGACTGTATTTGGTGTATACTCAATATGCACCGAGTATACACCAAATAAACCCCTAATTTACACTGACACTAGGTATATATCGAGTTTACAATAAGTTTATACGGTGTATATCGATCCGCTAGGGGTGTATATCTATGTCTATTTGAAATTGCTTTTATTCTGGTAAGACAATTCAATTAGTTTTCAAATTTTTTTTTTTAATCTGGGTTGCTTATCATATAATTAAAAATCCGTAATTATTTTTTGTCGAATCTCCAAAAGCTGTATTTTCCATAAAAGTATTATTTTCCATTAACAATTCTTTCTATAAAAAGAGAAAAGATAAAAAAAAATATACGAATGTATTCTAGGTTGTAATTCTGTGTTTTGTTTCTCTTCTGTGAGAATTCGAACTTTTTAAATTAAATAAATAGTGTATAACTTGAAGTTTACTATTGCGACGTTGCCAAACTTATTTATTCTTCTTTTAAATTTTTTTTAATCCTACAGCATGTCTTTGATTGGTCAATTTAGATTTTTAATAACTCAAAAACTATTGAGAAGTTTGAAAAATGGCTAAAGAACTTTATGCTTAGAATCGTCTCCTCTATTTAAATTTTCCCGCTGTGAAGGTAATTCTGAATCACCCTGTATATTAGGGTGCTTCATTTCGGAGTAACATTTTTTTTTTTAAGTGCATGTGGAAAAAATCATAGTTCAACACAAAAAAAAAATTTTAGCGCAAGAAAAAAAATTCTACGTCGATTACAGACCTAGCTCATTGAAAAATTCGATTTTCCCATTTAAATAACACGGGAAAAATTTTTAACTTCCCGCTAAGAAAATCTAAGATTTTCAAAAATTTCGGGAAGTTATTGTTTTCACCCCGATTCGCAAAAATCGAAATTCCAACAGATGTCGACGTTTTGAGGTTCTAGGAAGCTATTTTGACTAAATTCCAGATGATGTCCGAGTGTATGTATGTATGTATGTACGTACGTACGTATGCAAATATTCTGTAACTTTTGAACGGATGAACCGATTTTGATCTTCAAGGTGTCATTCGACGCGGCTTGTTATTTACTATAAGCACTAAAAATTTGAGCTTAATCGGTAGGGTACGTTCGGAGATATTCCAAAAATAAAATTTTTTAAAAAATGTTTTTTTTGAATAACTTTTAATTCGCTCGATGTATTGATTCCAAAATCTAATCATCTCTAGCACTTTATAAGCCGCGTCGAATGCCACCTCAGCCATCAAAATCGGTTTTTTCGTTCAAGAGAAACCGTGAACGAAAGAATTCAAAAAAAATTTTTTTTTTAGTTTTTTTGAAATTTCTCAAAAACGACTCGATAAATCAATTTTAAAATTTGATCAGCTCTAGAACTCAATAAAACGCGTCGATCGCCACCTTAACCGTTGCAATCGGTGAATTCGTTCGAGAGATATTGTTGGAGAAAAAATGGTAAAAAACGTTATTTTTCAAAAACAAAGGCACTTCAAAGTATTTTCGAGCTCGAAGAGCTCGAAAACGTATTCTCGACAATGTTTTCGAGCTCAAGGAGCTCGAAAACTGCGGGAAGTTTTGAGGCTGGCCCGCAGGGTCAAATGACAGACCGATTTTTTTTTTAGCGTTAAGTATTGTTAACTCATTAACGAATCAATAGATCGAATAGAGCAATACATATTTTTGTAGGATATTGAACGCTCTACAAGAAAGGTCTCTTATCATTTTTCGATAAATCCACCTGTTCAAAAGTTATTGGAGCTCGAAGTAAAGTTGAAGATCTTTTTACTTTTCCGGTGAAACTATCAGATTTATCACAAAATTTTGTAAGATCTTTTTTGTTGAGAATTTCATTTTCTACAAATAATGATTCGTAAAGTTTTTTAAAATTCCGCATTGTTTTCTATTTATTTTTATTTTAATTACAAGCTCTTAAAAAAGTGGTTCTGATCGATTTCAAGAGCTCGACATAAAAATGGTAATAACTAGAAAACAATGCGGAATTTCAAAAAACTTTACTCGTGATAATTTGTAGAGAATAAAATTTTCAACAAAAACGATCCTACAACATTTTGTGATAAGTCTAATAGTTTCGCCGGAAAAGTGAAAAGAATTCCAACTTTACTTCGAGCTCCAATAACTTTTGATCAAGTGGATTTATCGAAAAATGATAAGAGACCTTTCTTGTAGAGCGTTCAATTTTCTACAAAAATATGTATTGGTCTATTCGATCTATTGATTTGTTAGTTAACAATACTTGAAGCTAAAAAAAAAAGTTTTTCCCGTGTTATTTAAACGGGAAAATCGAATTTTCCAATGAGCTAGGTCTGTAATCGACATAGAATTTTTATTCTTGCGCGAAAATTTTTTTTTTGTGTTTAACTATGATTTTTTCCACATGCACTTAAAAAAAAGAAAATGTTGCTCCGAAATGAAGCACCCTAATATATATATATATATATATATATATATATATATATATATATATATACATACATACATATATAAATTTTTCAACGAATGGTATTTTTGAACTCTACTCAACTAATTATGATAGTTTATGACAAAATTCTTTGAAAAATCGACCATGAGGACAAATACAATAGTTAGATTTTTATAAAAATCTACCTAAAAAGGATATCTTGGCGCAAGAAATTTTTTCTTGCCGCAAGAATATTTTTTGCAATTTTGAATGAAAACGAAAATTTTTTTGGTTTAAGAACAAAATTTTCTTAAATTTAGTCATCGGCATAAGATTTTTTTTTATTTAACCGATATAATATATGTTTCTTGAAATAAGAAATATTTTCTTAAAGTGAGAAAAATAAATGTTTTGCCCCGATATATAATCAATTGTCCGAAAAGTAAAATATTCTTTCTTGGAGAATAATTTATTTTGAATCGAGATGATTTGTGACTCGAGTCAAAAATTAAAAGTACTCGACTCAATAATAAGAAATATCTTGGCTTAAGTCTTTTGTTGTGTTGCGGCGAGTAAGCGTAGACGTTTGAACCAACAGCAACTTCGCTCACGGCTCAACGCAAAAATTCTCTTGGGAAAGCTAACTGTACTATACTAAAATGGCGGTAGTGTAGACTCTACATTGTACAGTGTGCTTACTGGATATGGGTAAAGTGAACGAATGTTCAGAGAATGATCGGAAAGCATAACTGGTAAAGCTCTCGCGTGATGCCGAATCGGTCTGGGTTCGATTCCCACCATGAGCAAACCATTTATTTTTCTCAAGTTGTTCATAAACCATTAATCGAGGATGTTTATTTCTTATCTCCTCTACTGCTGTATTGTGATAATCTAAATATACACATATAATTTTCTGCTTCATAACATGTAGTATTTATACTAAGTTAAATTCACTCAAAAATATAAGACGATATATTTTTAGGTAGATTCATTTAAAAATCTAACTATTGTATTTGTCCTCATGGTCGATTTTTCAAGGAATTTCGTCATAAACTATCATAATTAGATGAGTAAAGTTCAAAAATAACATTAGTTAAAAAATTTATATATGTATGTGTATATATATATATATATATATATATATATATATATATATATATATATATACATATATATATATATATATATGTCGGAGATAAAATAATACTTGGGTTTTTCCTGAGACTTGGGAAAGTCCCAATTATATTGAGTTTGTTTTTTTAGACAATAAAACTAAGTAAAAATATTTTACAACTCAATCCGCTTAAGATTTTTGTTAGTTTTTATATTTACGTTTATGACGGTAAACTTGCGTCGAAGGAGCACATCTGGGCATCCAACGTAGCCACGATCGAAGGATAGCAATACTTTGGGCATAATGAGTTTTTAAACATAAGGACGTAGTTGGTACGTGTTTGTAAAAATTACCTGAAATATAGTTTTGGTCGACTGGAGGACTCAAGAATATTGGGGACAGAGAAGCAGTTCTAATTGAGCAAAGGAACAGACAACATTGCTATCCTACCGATCGTGTATTCGTTTTCGATTTAATTTTACCGCCGTGCACATTATACAGCAATCACTCGAATATTGTTAACTAATTGTTATCCTTTAGTAAACTAAGCGCTATAATAATTTGTGTACTTCTATTGTGTAATATTTAATACTGTGTAATATTCAATATTGTTGTAATATTTAAGATTTATTGAATACTTTGATATTGTGTGTTTCTCTGATACTTATATTATCGCTTTTAACTTTATTGTCTAGTGTACACGATATTTGTGAAAAGTAATTACCTGTGTTGTGTTCGTTAATTTTGTCAAATAAATAAAATGAGTGGTCAAGACAACAACCCAAACCCGAGTCTTAATAATACCTCGACTGGTAATTCGACATATATATATATATATATATATTTATGTAATAGAACGGGCTTTTGAGGACACGATTGCGTCTACGATTCTTATCCGATCTTAATGAAACTTTCTACATTATTACATTATTACATTATTTTATGTGTAATTACCACGGTTAAGTTCGAAGATGGGCTGAATCGGTCGATTAGTTTTGTTACGTCGGATTTGTAACGAAAATATATATATTTGGTCCTAGTCTTTCGACTAATAGACCGGGGACAAGAAACCTTAGTGAAGGAATGTGTAAATTAAAACATGAATTTAAATTATAAATAAATAAATAAATTGTTACAAATAAATTTCGATTAAAAACAGTTAAAATGAAAAGATTAAAGTCAAGGTTATATAATACAGAATTATTCGGAATTTAACTTGTTAACAAATACTAAGTAAATTTTAGATACGAATGACAATTATTTCTTTTACGCTATGTACTACAAAAATCTAATTACTTAAACGTGCCATCAACTAGGTGGCTTATGTGAGTAATACTCCAGCCTACACTAGTTGAAATGACTGGTAGAGAATGTTTCTTAATGATATAGTACAAAAATATTAATATATGAGACATTAAATTTCGTGGACTTACTACATATTAAATGGCGATAATTTTACATTGATATTTTCTTGAAATATGCGTTGATCGAAGGTCTTCATTCTTTGGTGAATAATTATTGGCCTATTTCTTACTTCATATTTGAAACCGTCTATGTGTAAATCTTTCATTGTATCAGGTTTTTAAAAAAAAGGTGGCTAGCAGCCTACTCTTTACTATATGAAAATGAGATCACTTGGATATAGGAAGAATAACGGGTATTAAGTTAATAGTTTGGGACTCACGACACAACTGACTATTTTTGGGTCAGTTCGTTAGACCTTCGGAAAAATAGGTGGTTTCTCAAGTTTCTGTACTTGGGGAAAATTCTCTTCCCACGTTCTTCAACCTCTACCCAAAAGTTTTCCACATCCTTTCGGAAAACCATTGTTTCAGGGCCGCACTATCCCTTCTACATTGATTTCCCGTTTC
>OZ024709.1:15140618-15163733 GCA_964016945.1 Microplitis deprimator | reverse complement strand
TCATATATTTTTTCATACTGCATTATTTAATGAACAAGTTGAGCTCTCAGCTGAGGCTGTAACTGTATAATCTTAGAAATTATGAATAAATGTGTCAGAATAACAAAATTTTTTTTTGCTTTAATTTTAACTAAACAAATCTATAACCAAACTAAAGCTCTAACTTAATTATTTATATAATTTTTTTGTAATTATTAATAAAAATTAAAGCAAAAAAAAATTTTGTTATTCTGACACATTTATTCATAATTTCTAAGATTATACAGTTACAGCCTCAGCTGAGAGCTCAACTTGTTCATTAAATAATGCAGTATGAAAAAATATATGAGCAACTTTTGTCGTATCTGTTATAGTTAATGAGATATTTCGACTTTTAAAACAAAAAAAAAATTTTTTTCCTTTAATTTTTATAAATAATTGCAAAAAAATTATATAAATAATTAAGTTAGAGCTTTAGTTTGGTTATCAATTTGTTTAATAGCTGATTTAGAAGAAAAAAAGTCTTGATGAATTTGTTGTATCTGCAATAGTTTATAAGTTATATTAATAATAAATAAAGAAAAGCAGGCGCGAAAGGTAAGTTTGAATATACAAGAAACTTGAAATTAAATAAAAAATCGATAAATTAATTTTTTTCCAAAAACTGATACTAGGCTATTTTTGTTGTATCTTTAAGAGTAAAAAAATAATATTAATAAAAAATTCAATTGTTTATAACAAATTGTTTATTGTATAAACAATTAAAATTTGAATAAAAATAAAAAATTTTTTTCAGACATCGAAGAGCAAGATGAATAATGATTAAAAAAAAAAATGGTTCCTCAATTTTCATAACAAGTGGTAAAAAAAAATATTTAATTAATTAATGCGTTTTTAAGTAATAAAAAAATTTTTTGAAGAAACGGTTTTTTTTTTTTAAATCATAATTTTCATCAAAGATTATGTTATAAAAAAAATTTTTTTGATTATTTTATAAACAACGCATTTGTTTATAACAATTTTTTAAACAATATGGGATAAAAATTATTAAAATTCATTTTTAAGTAGCTTATGATCATATGGAAACGAACCAATAGCAATATTATAAAAAAAATATTTTTTTCAATGTTTAATCGAGGTTTATAATTTTTAACTTAAGTAAATTCTTAATAACAAAGTGAAAATTAACAATTTTTTAATTTTTCCAACACGAATCTATTCTATAGCCTTTGTAAAAGAGCTCCATAAAAGGGAAAAATCCCAGATTTATAGTTTAACAATTATCGCACTTTCAATGTTTATGTTAGTGCTACAACAAATTGTTAATTAATTAATCGATAACTAATTGAAAAATCACGATAAAAATTTTTGATCGCCGGATTTTTGTTCAGTAATCTATCCTGTAGGTGCCTGAATTTTTTCATTTCTTAATTTTCATATTTAATAACTTTAAATAATATTTTTTTCTTAAAGGTCCGAAGTGGGCGGAGCTTACGCAAGCGAGAGTTCCCGTTTTCGGCCGTATTTTCGACCCTCTGAAAAAATTATAAATATTGGTCCTAGAGTTCGGGGAGGTGAGACTTTTTTTTAGGAAATTTCTTCCTCGTTTTGGATCTTTTTTCAGGTTTCAAAAATTTTGAATACTTTTTGAGATATCTACAAAAAACGAAACCCCTTTTTTTTTTTTTACTAAATTGTTTAACTTTTTGTAATTTTTGCAAGCGCCACTCTAAATTTTTCAAAAAGTTTTTAGATGCGATAACGAATCGAATGACACCTCGATCATAATTTTCCGAGGCGAATAAAAAATTTTGACCTCAAAAGCACATGTTGACTAAACTAAAATACCAAAGAGTGAAACGTTGTGAGAAATAATGAGAAGAGGAGACATGGAAAAAGCAATTTGTGAGGTGAGAGGCGTTTTGTCTAAGTATACGATACTTGAGACTCCTCAGTTAGGTGTGTCTATCGTGTACCCCACCTGAGACGCCGTAGTGGAAGTTACATATTGGAAATGTTATATATTAGATCAGGGCATACACGGAGAAAAAAATTAGGCAACTTCTACTTGAAAATATGAGTTAAAATTACTCAATTCATGTTGTAATCTTAAATTACTATTGAAATTGTGTAACTTTTACTTTCTTGAGAATTTAATTTTCGGTTATATTTAGTAATTTTTATTATTTAAATATGAAATTAAATATAAACTGCATTATTAAACTTGACTATATATTTCATAAATTTTACTATCCCTTTTATTAAATTTTACTATATTAGCATGGAAATAAATAAAATTAAATGTTTATTAGTTTTTTAACCTTTTATTATTACTATGGCTAATATTTTGATTATTATTATTATTTTATTATTTATGTCATCTGTATTGGTCCTGGTGTCGATTTTTATTTTTGAAAAATCACTTGTTTTAACCGATTCGAACTCTGATCTCCCGCGCGCGAGTCCTTTCCTATGCCTGACGGTCCGATGTCTCCTTTGAACAAAGGTTTCTGAACTTCCCGAGTCGAAATTTCGGGTCTGTTTTGATCGTATTTTTTTTTCTATACATTTCAGACACAAATTTGACGATTAAAATGGATCTTTACTGTTATAGTATCTATATGATAGCACGCCTGGTTTCATCGTAACCAGTGGAGTTTTGTCCACTTTTGATTGTTTTATGATCAAACCAGGCCTGAAATAATAACAATAATAATAATAATAACCATCTTTAATAGTATCTAGCAAGCGTGGGTTCGAATCCTATATAAATTTTTGATTTTTTTTTTTTTTCATTTTATAACAACCCGAGGAAAAATTATTTTATAATTGACGATTTAATAAATCCCGAATAAATTTTATAGAGTTCCTTAAAATTTTACGGACAGTAATTATTTTTTAAATTAATTTTAAATCGCAAAAAAAAAATTTATCGTACCCACGCTCGCTAGGTACTTTTAAAGATAGATGTTGTTATTACTATTATTATTATTATTATTATTATTATTTCAGGCCTGATTTCATCGTATTTATTATTATGTTTCATCTTGCACGGTCAAAACAGGCGTCTTTTTAGGCGCTAAATGAAACATCAAAGTGATTGGAAACTGTTACGATTAAATCGGTTCTTGAATTTCCACTCGGAAAGGCATAAAAATTGGTGTCAAGAATATAATAATTGAAAAGTAAGAGAATAATTACGAATAAACAATTAATGTATAATTATTTAATAAATTTTGAAAAATATTTTCTGATGCTGATGGTATTTAATTTGAGGGATTTTTCATCTATCATATGATTCAATGAGACGCATATAATATTTTAATAGTCTCAAGGATTTATTTTTAACAAAAGCAAGGAAATAATAATAATCTACACATCAAATAAAATATATCATAATATTATTATTACACGGAGAAAAATGTTGGCTCGAAATCTACCAATTTTCAAAATGCTGTCGACCAAACTTGAAACAGGAAGTGAAGCATCCAAAAAATTATTATTCTCATAAAAAAATTATTATGCCTTATCAAAACTATTATAATGTATGAAAGTAACTGTTATATAAAAGCTTATCGATGAGTTACTCGCGCGCAGTAAGTATTGTGACATATAGCATAATAATTTTTCGTATGAGCATAATAATTTTTTGGATGCTTCACTTCCTGTTTCAAGTTTGGTCGACAGCATAATAAAAATTGGTAGGTTTCGAGCTTATATTTTTCTCCGTGTACTATTTATACACTGAAAAAAAGAAACAATAATTTTTATAAAAAAAATGTTTTTTGAGTAGAAAATCAATGAAAATTATTACATTATTAAGTTAATATCCAAGTTAAAAAATATTTTTCTTGACAGAAAAGAGTCGAAATTTATTCACACTATATTTAAAAAAAAAAAAATCATCATCTCTCGATTTTTTCGATAAAAAAAATGATATTTGATGGAATTTTCAAATTTTTTCAGTAAAAATATAGTAGAAAATTTTCAATTGTATATATACTATTATAAAATTATAATTTCTTGTCGGAAGAAAATACAATATTTCTAAGTTATTCTTTTTCTCAGTATATCAAGCAATGTTAATTAACTATGTAAGATGATAGAGCTTTACTGTCTGTCTAATATATACTCTATACCAATATATAAGGTAAACTTATTGCGATCTAATGCCTTATTTCCTATTCACATATATAACCGGAATATTATTAATATTAACTTCGTGTTGCAGTTTGAAGTAATAACGCTCTTTCTCTTTCTCACGTTATTATAATATAATATGTCGAGGAGTTTATGGAGATGATTGAAGCCTGTAGGAGATATTTTAATTAATTTGGAAATATACCCATGTTGCAATTTGTATAGCATACATTATCTACCGATTTGATTGACGTAAATTGAAGCTTTTTCATATAGTTACTGAGATTGCAAAAAGTAAATTTTCTTATATATACATATAATTGATGTATAAGGCATGTCTAAATAGTTAACAGAAAATAGGGTCTTAAATTTGATTACCTATGTAATTCATTTATCTTATCGCACATACAAATGCAAAGTAGATTAAATAATTTAAAAATAAAACCAATTGTAAATAATGTAATTTTAAAAACCTTTTAAAATTTTAAATATCCTATTTAAAAACATCTGGTCAGAATTATCTTAAGTATAATACTGTAGATTTAGATCGTCGTCACGTCGTTAAAGATATTTTGTATTTACTTTCTTCTCTTTGGGAAAAAATTACAAGTCGCCATTGTGGATTGTTTCAATCCCATAGATTGCTTAGCGCATAGGACAACGTGCACTCGTTTTAAGCGTGATGACGTTTATGTTTTTCAGGGTATTACCTCTGTGATGAGGGTCGAGTTGAACGAACATGTAGGGCGGTTTATTTGCATCATAAAGCCCGTTATACAGTCAGATCATCTCGCTCCTCCCTATACCTATTCTCGTGGGTGTGGTCGACATTCGCGCTCAAATGAATTATTTAAAAATTTTTTTATTTATTATTATTTAATAATATAAATTTATATCAAGTATAATCCTTTAAAGATTATTTAAAGCCTATTATATATATAGAAAAAAATACGGCAAAAATTTTAGACTAAAATTAGAGTGATGACTATAGTCTCACAATATATTGAACAGAAAGAAAAAATATAGTTCGGAAGTTTTTCTTTTTAGAAAGTGTTGTTATTTTTTCTGATGCGCGTAAACTACATATAGCACGCTTCATTTGTTAAGTAAAAGAGTGGAGTGTCGGACTCTTCTTAGGATTAGACTACTAGATTTAAGACTCTCATAAAGGCGTTATCTTAGAATAAGTATAGGATAATAAGCATAAATGAATTTCGCTTTTTTTTCTTTTTTTTCTGATCGGAACATTGTAAATAACATCTACAATTTTATTTATCGCAATTATCTACAGCAAACAGTAGAATTAAAATACTTTTAGTGAATACCTGAGAACCTAACTCACCATTTTAAGTGAATTTGACATTTCAACAATACCTAAGATCTATTGTCAAAATTCCGCTCTATTTATAGTGGCGCTAATTTGTTATCGCACTAATAATAATAAAAAATTGTTGTGAAAATTATTTGAAAATTTGAAGTAAATATTTCTTAATATTCTCGCTAAAAATAAAAGATTACTCAAAACTTTCTATAGGTATATTATGAACTGGACTAATGATATATTTTAATTTTCTATAAGAAAATATTGACTTTGTTAAAAATTTATATAATCATAATTATAATCTCATGTATAAATAAAAAAACATATCAATTTTATAATTCACGAAATTTTTTAGTAAATAAAACTTTTAAATTGAGAGGCGCCAGAGGCAGCCGAGCGGTTCTCGTGTGGCTCGGGCGATCACCCAAGTTAAGCAGCATCGAGCAGGATTGCTGCTTGGCTGGGTGACCGCTTAGCCACGTGTTGAGCTCGATCGGAGGTCTCTGAGCGTTAGGCGCGGGATGAGGATCTAGTGATCGGTAAAATGGGAATTTTGTCGATCACTAGAGCCTCACCCAAACCGAGCTGTACTGGCAAAGGTTTTCTCTGGGGTTTCCCTTGCCCCTATACTCCCACAATCTAGGTGGGGGGTAGGGTATCACCGTAATGGTACAAGTACAGTATAAGCACAAGTCGGGCCACAGCCGCACAATGAAGGCAGAAAAAGGAAGCAGTTGCGACATAAAGGCAAAAAGTGTAAAAGGCCGTACAAGCGGCTATACACTGGAACAATTAAAAAAAAAAAAAAAAACTTATAAATTGAGTATTAGTTTAGTGTATTATAGGAATTTTTTTTTTTTAAACTTATTTTTTGTTGCTGTTAGTAATAATTTACAGAGACAATTTTATTTTTCAATATTTTTAGAATCCTTATCACTTAGTCAGGCAAAGTGATATCCTGAAAGAGTATATATTTTGTGATGCTAAAATTTTAGTAGAAATGAAATCGAGTTTTGTCCAGTAACTGGCCAGCTCGACTAGACTAAAACAAGAAACTGGCTAGTGTAATATCGAGTTTCTATCAATCAACTGGCCAGTTTGACTAGAGATCCAATGAAACATTGCGGCTTTGAAAAATGTGTCACTTTTAAACTTTAGGTTTTGAGGTTATTAAAATTGTTTGTTGCTCGGAAAAATAAAAAGATTTGTTAATTAGAACAATACTCAGTCAAATTAGAGATTAATTCAAATTAATTTTACTTTCTCAAAATTATACTGAAAATTCAATTGCAACAGACAAATTAATCTCACCTAAAGCATAGATTTATATAGATTAATAAACAATCATTAATTCGCATTGACATACATAGGAAATAAATTAATTTGAATAAATCAACGATAACTTAAAATTAAAATAATGATTAATGAACAAAATGATTATCAAATTTATTTATTTAGCGTTTAACTGTTTTTAGTAATGGAAAAGTTTAATTTATAAATGTTAAACTATAAAATAGGTGACATTAATATACTCTAAGTATGAATGTAACATTTAAATTATCATTAAAAATTAAGCATAATTAAAATAATATTTGTTATTTTTTCTTTTTAATTATTTTGGTAACTCTGGAAGTACTCCAGATTGTAAAATTTCCGATATATAACCTGCAATATTTATTTTTATTGCCCACAGTTGCAATTCGATTATTGTAATAATTTTTTTTATTGCATCCATTTTTTAATATGTATAATAATTACGTATCATAAAATTATCGACGTATTAACCTACACAAACCTTGATTTATTTACACAGAGTCTTGATATTTCTTGAAAAAATTTTTGATTTAGGTTAAACTAAAAGAAATAAACACACACACATACTAGTATAGACACATTTGTGTGACCAATGTTTACGCCTTAGTTGTAGGTGGCAGGATTTCTAGTTTTTACTCGGGATCGCTGGCCAGTCACTGGCTTAAATCGAGTAAAAACTTGATTATTTTTACTAGGGAACTTTTGATTTATTTATTTGAAGTATTTTAGTACACTGTACACGGATAAAAATGTCAAGTGAATATGCCTATGCAGCACAGTAATATTTACTTTACTCTATAGTTTGTGTCCTGCTGCTCTTATACACAAACTATAGAGTAATGTAATTATTACTGTGCTGCAAAGGCATATTTACTTGACATTTTTATCCGTGTACACGGATAAAAAAGAACTGTAGCAGCAGCAGGACTGGCCCTGTAGCTGCAACACGAAAGTTCTGTGCTATTCACAAGATCAGCCCTGTTGCAGCCACAGGTCTACTCCTGTTGCAGCAACAGGTCTACTCCTGTTGCAGCAACAGGTTATTCCTGTTGTAGCCACAAACTCATGCTACAGGACCATTCCTGTTGCAGCAACATTTCTTTTTTTTCCGTGTAAAAAGAGCGTTGTTAAATAAGGATTCCATTTAATACCGTGCGGTGTTGAAATGAAATAACACCAGTGTAGGCGATGTAATTTGGCGACGTTAAAATACCGGTGTTGAATCGGTGGAAAAAAAATTCCATGTCTAGAAATTAGAAAAGAAAATGTATTACATATAAAAAAATATAATAATTTAATGATAATTATTTGGAGGAATTTTCAATTTCGCTATGTACTTATTCAATTAATTATTTATGCAATATGTAATTTATTTAAAAATTACACAATTTTATGCCCACGATTTCAATCACCAATAATTTGTTTAATTAATAAAAACACTTTAACCTTTAACTGTAGTGATCGAGTAAGTAAAACTATTCACAAAGTAAAAGATTTTCGATACCGAAAAATATTTTAACACCGGGAAATTTTTTTAACACCGATAAAGAATATGTACATCGGCGACGGTGTTATTTTGACATCGCTTTCGGTGTTGAAATTTACCACCGAAAATTTTAACACCTACACCACCTGGATTTACCCCGGGTTTTTTACAATATATATTTCAAATAGTTTGTTTAGTTGGAAATTAAATAGATTTTTAAGTTCCATACGTAGAGATAAATTTTAGAATTTTTCATAATTAAAAAAGCCAATTCAAAGGTTTGAAATTTTATAACTCGCGTTATTATATTCCTGAACGTTAACATCCTCTAGACAATAAAACATCTCTACGGAAAAATTTCTCCGACAAAATATAAAATAATAAATTATAATAAAAACAGATTACAATAAATTGTTTGTTTAAGAAAAAAATGTGATTTACTTCTTTTTCTATGTTTTATTGCATCAGAGTACAAATTTATTATGGGATAAGAAATCTAAATATATTATGTCCCGTATGTATGACGTATCCGCAAAAAACTAACGATTGGAAGACGAAATTAGTCCGAATTTGACTTTTGAAGACAAAATTTGACTTTGAAAAACAAAATCTACAATCATTTTTTGATTCGGGAGTTTATTGTCACACTCTCATTATTCCATTAATAATATTTAAGTTTATGTTTTTCAGCTCAAAAATATTTTTTGCAAACCTCAAGCGTTAAAGTGTTATGTGTGCTCTATAGTTGGAAAATTTGTGTTGATCATATTTTCCTTAAAGATACTCTGTTGGAGGTGATAATGTTTTGGGATACAATCGAAAATTTATTTTTGACTTCGGGAACTGGAATTTTTCATTTTATTTAATGTCAGTAAATTTTATTAAAAGTTTATACAAGTTCTATAAATAATACATTGTAAAACTCGGGAGTTAATTTAGAGGGAATTTTTTATCTGAATTCATTTTATCACTCAGAGTTCCAGTTTTAAAAAACATTACTTCGTACGGAGTCAATAGAGAGTTTTTGGCAGTGGAGTAATTTCAGAGTATTGATATCCTTCAAGAATGTTCTTCTATATTTTTTCACTTTTAGTTTTCTTCTTATCATTATTGCTGTTGCGATTTCTACACTGCACTGAAAAAAACAATTTCTTTATATTAAATATTTTGATGGAGTTGATGCTTTTTAATAAGATTTTGTTTATATTAAAGATATATTATTGGTAATAAATATATATATAGTTATAATTTAAACAGTGACAAAATTTTAGAGTATTTTATACAAATAGATTGTATACTTGAGTAATCTATTCTAATCGATCAGATTTTAATATAGAATAGATATTTTGGTTATTTTCAATTAGAATTGTGATTCTATTGAAACCAATTTTTTTTAATAATAAACCTACCTAAATTTCCCGCAAATATAATATCTTAATAGTTAAGATATCATATTATTAGGATATGCCAAGGGCGCTCACACACGCTAGCGGAAAATATACTGAAATTTAAACAAAAAGAAACTGTCCACCTGTCTAAAAGATCGGGTAAATCAGCGTCCATTTTTATTAATCAGGGTCAGTGTGATAATCATTTATAATTGTAAACTATAGTGGTTTCAGTTAAATTAAAAATACTAAAAGTGAATCTTAATAATCTATTGAGACCAATAAAAGCCCACCTTTTGCGAGAAGGATACGCAATGATTTCCAAAGAGAATTAGAGTGAATAAAATACTAATGTGAAATTAAATAATAAGTAAAAAACAATGATTGTCAGTTTACATTTTACTATATAATTACGTTATTTATATTATATTCATTCTTATAGTTATTTTGGATTAATTATAATGTTTTTTATATTATTTTATTAAAATTATTATAATAAAAAATTATAATAAATGTGACAGTTTTATTATTAATTAAAATACGTTAACTTTCCTCAAATAGTTTTACAATTAATTGAAGATTTTTTATTTTTAATTCAATTCAATATATTTTCAACGGAATTTTTCGAATAATTAATTTAAATATAAACTTATTTAATATAAGTACCATATATTTCAATTTAAGAATTCTACTTCTTCATTCAAGTATCAATATCTTAACTATTAATATATCTAGTTGCGCTAACAATGAAGGATATAAGTAATTAATAAGTTAATGCTAGGCTCAAATACTGGTATCTTAACCCTTTGGAGTCAGAGGATCTTGAAACGTCTACGTGTGAGACTAGTGGGGAGAGCGCGAATCGTAAAGTCCCGTGAGCATGTATGAGTGACATGTGAGAGTAGTAGTGTGCTTGTGAGTACCCTTCCACTCGTTTGAATCTCGCGCTGTGTTCGTCGACAGTGTCGTAGTTAGTATTGTTGACGTGAGGAAATAGTCTCCGAAAGTAAGGTTAGAAAAATTTAAAAAATTTTATAAATTGCTATGCAATTGCAATATTACTTAACTATATTTATAATGTAACCAAATGTTGTTCTTACTTTGAATTTAAGTCCTTTGATATTGATTATTAAATAAATTAAAAATAAAAAATTAAATTATTTTTTACTTCCCGCCCAGGTGAAATTTTTTCTCTTATAATACGACCCTGTCACATTTGCTTCGCGCTCTTTCTTATTCTATCAGGCTCTGTCAGACCGAAGAGTGGGGTTTCAAGGTCAGATTCTAAAGGGTTAACTATTAAGATACAGTATCGCTCGAACGTATTTTGACAACATGAAATTTGTTATTATCTCCTTTAAAATAAAACTATATCAAAAAGATTCTTGAATATGGTAGGCGGCAGTCTAACTGCAATTATTTGAACGCGTCAGGTTTCATTTTGTTTGTATACATTAGATGCCATCGAAAGAAAAAAATTGTGAGCTCAAAAATATTTTGACACGCAGTTAGCTTCGAAAGTTCATGGACGTTAGATAACTCTGAGCTTCTATTTTTGCTTATATTTACTTGTCGTAGTTATTTCAACTTACAGAATCTAAGAAATATTCTAGTGACTTCAAAAAAGCCGTTATAAATTCATTAAAACAAGGGTTGAAACAAACAAATGTTCCTCGATTTTCAAAGTGTCTCAACAACTCATTAGTATATAGAACAAAGTGTATAATACACGAAATAAGACAGTCAAAAACAAGCCTTAATGTGGTCGTCGAAAAAAAACATTTCCTAGAATCGATAACATTATAAAAAAGTTATCAACTAGCTATTGCCAAAGACAGCTGTGATGATAAAAAATGAATTGAAAGAAAAATACAATACGTATATTCACATTTCTACTATCAATCGAAGCTTAAAACTTTTCGAGTTGCATGGTCGAATGCCGACAAAAAAAACTTTAGTATTTAGAAAAAAATAAAAAGTTTTGACTTGCATTCTTAAAACAATATAAATCGTGGTTAAGCTTAGACTGTTCTATAGTTTCTTGGAATGATGAAAACAAATTTAATTTAATGTCAGATGATGGTGTTAAGTATGTTCGACGTCCTAAAAATAAAAGATATGATTTTCAATATTAATTACCTACTGTTAAATATGGAGGTAATAGTGTGATGGTTTGGGGGTGTTTTCCACGCTCTGACGTTGCACCATTAGTGCGAATTAAAGAAAATTTGGAACGGTTTGTGTAAAAAATTACATTGAGAACTCAAATGCTGTTATTCGTTGAGCAACATATGCCAGCTGAGTGGTATTTTCAGTATGATAATGGTCCTAAACACAGATCCAAGTACATTCGTGATTTCATGAAACGCGGAAAAATCAAAGTTTCAGAGTGGCCAAGCCAAATCCTAGCTTTTAATCCTATAGAACATCTGTGAGAGGGGATGGATCGTAGAATAAGAACACGAAATTATTCCGATAAGAATGATTTATATAAAGCTTTAAAAAATGAGTAGGAGAAAATTCCGTTAAACTGATTAGAGAAGTTGGTTGCCTCGATGCCAGCGCGATGTGAGGCTGTCATAAAGCCTAAGGCATTTGCTACTAAATAGTTAATTTCTCATGACTAAAAGTGCTAATTATATGTAAGAAAAAAATTTATTCAATGATGTCAAAATACTTATGATCCACCATTTTTTTAATTTTTAGGTAGATTTTTTTAAAAATCTAGGTATTGTATTTGTCCTCATGGTCGATTTTTCAAGGAAATTAGTCACAACCTATCATAATTGGTTGAGTAGAGTTCAAAAATACCATTCGTTAAAAAATTTATATATATATATAGATATATATATATATATATATATATATATATATATATATATATGTAATAGAACCGACTTTTGAGAACACGATTGTGCCTACAATTCTTATCGGATCCTAATGAAAATTTCCACACTTATTCTATGTGTGATTATAACGGTTAAGTTCGAAGATGGGCTAAATCGGTTGATTAGTTATGGCTGTTTGAAATTTCCACGATTTAAAGAAAAAATTAGTTTTCATCCACTTTCAAGTTTATATAATTTCAAAACTAATACTCATAGACAATTTCCGTAAAAAGTATCTGAAAGCTTGTTTAATAAGCTTTAATTTATGGCCTTAAACTTTATGTTTTGACTATTTCTTCCAATAATTTGTTAGCCATGAAAGTTTTAATGGAATCAAAAAATTTTGAAAATATGGTTTTCATTCCACATAACTTATGCATTTCCCATTGTAATTTAATTTCGTCAGTTTTATTTTATTGTGAATAAAATAACCTGTAAATTTCACAGCTATTTTATAATTTAAAAGTATTTTTGTTATATTACTTATGATGTTTCAAATGTATCTGGTACACCCTATGATTATAATTCGTCTTGTGATACATTTTATTATGTATGTATGTTTTCGTTTCTCAGCATATGAGTACACAATAACATTATTCAAACTTCAAATGTAATATCAATAATTCGGTCTATAGATATAACCACACTTACTCAAAGCTAGTTTGTCAATCCAAGATTTTAGTAATACGTAATTAAATTAGTATTGCTCGTACATGCATATATAAATATATAAGATCACTAACAATCCTCAAATTGCGGATTAAGAATCTCGTATTGAAAAACTGATCTTCAAAAAATGGTTCAACCCTAGTAAAAATGAATATGAGTCGCCTTCGTTATAAACTAAGAGCGAGCTAGCGAAAAATCAGGGCAGTGCTGAAAATTTTCGAAAAATCTACCTTCCATTCTGGCTGCCAGATGGCATTTTTTAAAATTTAAACTTTATTTTGTTGCGAATTAAGGTTATTTCGTCACTATATTGTAAAACGTTAAGTATCATTAAAAAATATAACTTGAAAATTATTGTTTTTTTGTTTACTCTTAATAAATGAAATAAATAACTTTGTTAAAATATTTTTGACCGCTACTGTATGTAGAGCTGTGCCAAGAATATTCGATTATTTAAAATGAATATATTGTTTATTCATAATGAACGGAAATCTAATCATCTATAATTCACTCTACCATTCATTTGCATTAAAGAAAATATCTTAACTATAATTATATCGTTTTTTCAGTGTCCCGCTTTTACACCGATTTACCACTGCTAAATTATACCGCCTTCACCAGTGTTATTTAATTTTAAGACTGCGTGGTATTAAATTGAGTCCATTTTTAACGCCGCTTTTTTAATGGTATAGGTGTGTTAACTCAATTTGAATAGTTGGATTATTAAAAATTAAAAGCACCATCAATTCAATATAGCAGACCATTTATTTTTTTTTCTACTTCAATATATAATGCTTTATGGAATTATCCTTTATTAATATTTTATTTTGATAAATTTAAAAACTCAGAATAATTTAGAGGTGATGAATGAAAAAAAACTTAAGTGAATATACCAATGTACTATATTAAGCGGATTTATTCTGGTGGTTTTTATAAAAAAAAAGCAATTACATTTCGAAAAAGAAAAATATGATAAGAAGAGATAACTGACGGTTATAAAATAATACACGAATGAGTGTAAGCAGCTATAATGCCCGGAAAGAAGCGAATAAGAGGGGTTGATATAGAGAGAAAAAGACAGATTTACGCGGAAAAGTAAAATATTCCCCACCCTGAGCATCATTCAACTCTCGACAAGTGAGAGAGCTTGCGTGAAACCGTCGTACAGCTATTGGGTTAGAAGCTAATATGGCGGTGTCAGTGTGAAGGAGGTGGGGCGAATATACGTGATATTAAGGGCTGCACTTTCATTTACTAAGGGTAGTCTGTGTTGCGCCGTTGAATCACGCATTCATCTGACAGTTACCGCACCGAGTAGTCGTGCTTTACCCGAGGGTTGGTTTGTTAATTCTGTTTTCACAATTGTATATTATGACAATATAAAGTTTCATAATAATATTATTACATATTATTATTATTTTATTTACGTGCTAATTAAGGGTGGAATTATAAAAGTTATCTGAAATACTTTTTTACTAATCACGTGGTTTTTATTATCAAATTTGTTTTTTATTTAAAGTGTTCAATGGTTGTTTGTTTGTTTGTTTCATTATAATTGTTATAATAATTTTGGTAATATCGATACAAGAAAATATGGCGCAAACTTGTAATCAAAAAAGGAATGTTTACAGCATTGATCAGATTTTAGGCCACGCAAAAGATGAAGGTAATTTATTTAACTAATTAACTATCTAACTCTTCAAAATAATTTCTTTTTTTTATTCAATATTTTTGATAAAATCATTTGTTTTCTTATTAGCTTAACCAGTATTGTACTTTATTTTTTAATTTAACGTAATTAACAAAAGATAAAAAATAGTTTGTATATTAGAGTGATTTTAATGTAAATAAATTTGTTTAACATTTTTTGATTTTTTTCTCAACAAATATTTCAACTGAATGTCTTTCCGCAAACTGATATTTCAAAATTTATAATCAAATAATTTAAAATAAATTTTATGTCAATAGTACAAAATTATCATAAATTTAGAACAATTCAATTTTATTACAGTAATTATGAGAAAATTAGACAAAATTAATGTTATGGTGTATTTACCAAATTTTGCTTCAATTATTGTATTATTCTATTTATGTATCCTTCTCTAGAGGTGTATATACACGCTAAAAAAAAAGTGGTAATACTTGCCATCTTAACGAAGTAACTATTTCCATCCGTACATTTTAATGATTCTCATTCTTTTATGTTAACTTTTCCTATCGGAGATGGTAAGCATTCGTATTTAGATAGTAACCATTCTCATGCGTGATGATAATCATTACTATCTTAGAAGGCAAAATTAAAAATTTTTCAGACATAAGAAATATTACGATCTAGGTGGTAACTATTATTATCCGCAATAGTAATTATTGCTATATGAGAAACGAATAGTTAACATAAACGCATGATAATGATTATCACCTACAGATGGTAATCATTCCCTATCGCAAGATAGTAATGGTTAGCATTTTTTTTTCAGCGTGTAACAATAGTGTCAAAATAAAAATTAGACAAAGGTATATAAGAGTGTAATTAATTTGAAATCTGTAAATGAAAAATAATGGAAATTAGTATTTTTATCGTTTTTTCCCCCCTATTAAATCGTATGATCTCTCGAAAGCAGAGTGTAGCTTTGGTACAACATTTTATAAAAATCAATGAAGTGAGCTTGGACATGAAGTGGGTACCCCATTGTGCTACGTCATAAAAACATTAAAATCTCTCTATTCATAGTGGATTAGCTTCTACATGCCCGCGTGTCTGTTGGCGCGCTCGTGTGAGTGCGATTACCTGATGCTGAATACGTTGGGTTGTGTATATTAGAAGAGGAATATATAGTAATATAGACATATATGTCTGTATAAACATCATGGGGAAGTTCCGAGACGTGTGTGAGATAGTATAAGTATCTTATCTGCAGACTCAGCATAACATTCTACTCATGATACCTCATATTATCCAAAGTATCCTGAATATAGGATTAATATTAGGATCTATCTAATAGGGATATAAATTATTTTAGTTGGTTAAATTAATGTTTAATTTAAAATTATTTTTATAATTAATAATTGATTGATCGATATTGTAATTAAGTTTATTTATTTTCAATTATCATGTAGAATTTTTTTTTATATGTAATATGCGACGGATAATAAAAGTCGTTTAGTTTTAAAGTTTAGAAACGAGAGATTGTAAAACAATATTTACCAATCGGCAAAAACGGTTTTGTTTATGTTGAAACGAAATCGGCAAACGTACATGTGTACTAATATCAGGTTCGAGAGGTCTACAGAATCAGGCGAGAGATATAATATGTATATATATAGAAATGAGGTGGAGAAAAAAAATCGGTAGAGGGTTGTCAGTATTCAAGGGGACTATAAAAATAAAATATTTGAGGATTAAAAATTGGCAAATCCGTCGGTCAGACGTCATCGATATATGGATCATATTGACGATCCATAAATCGCCTCGTTGGGTAACGATTGGGTATCAAGAAGCTTATAAAAAATGAAATAAAAAATAATGTACAGTTGAATTTATAGTTTTTCAATTCACGTGTATCCTATATTCGTTTCAAACTGTATTATGAATATTTATTTTTAATTTTTTTTATTTTTATTATTTTTACTATTTTTTTAAACTTATCCTCCGCGTACTTAAGGATGCTTTTATTTTATTTTATTTTTTGTTAGTATAAAACTGGATTATTCAAAATAATTCTTAAATTAACAAAATATATTTGATAATTTATTTTAATTATAGATATTTCCGATCATGCCAATTTATTAGAATCAGTACGTAATGTACGAGGATCTGGAGAATCTGACATACCAGATTTCAAGGAATTACCGACGATATCTGATTTACCTGAAATGAATGATATGGATCGACCTAAAAAAATACGAAGATCTCGTACAACATTTACCACTCATCAACTCCATCAATTGGAGAAGGCATTTGAGAAAACTCAGTACCCTGATGTTAATTATAGAGAAGCGCTTGCATCGAGCTTGGAGCTTTCGGAAGCACGAGTTCAGGTCAGTTTAAATATTAATTTAAATTTCAATTCGTTATTAGTAATCTTCTTATAATTGTATAAAAAACGGTTTTAAAGTGAACTTGCACTGGCGCACTGCAGTTATTTCACGGTGTATAGTCATTAGGGTGCTCCATTTGAATCGAACATTTTTTTTTTTAGCGGACACAAGAAAATTTTGTTATTTCTAATGAGAGAAAAATTCCCTGAAAATTTCAGCTCTTAATTTTAATTTTAAGTACTTTCTCTCGAGCATCAAAGTTTTTCCATTTAAAAAGCATGTAAATCGAATAACTTTTCTTCAAAATTACTATAACTTAGCCCAGTTTTGAGCTATCTTTTTAAAACCAGGTTTAATTTGTAGAGTAATTGTTGCTTTTTAAAAGTGTATAAAACGGTTTTGGTCTAACTCGATCCATGTCGATTGTATCAGCTCCGAAAGTCAAGTTTTCACTTTTTTTTATCTGATATTTCTGTTAATAGTGAAGAAACGGCTTATCTTACCAAAAATATGCATAGGACAAATCTTTTAGGAAATTTTGTTCTCTACAAAGTTGCTTATTACACTTATATTGCTTAAGTGCACTGTTCATGAGATACATGCATTTTAATATTTTACAGTAAAAAAAAATTGTAAGCTTACTATAGTTCTAATCTTTGTTACTGTAAAATGTTAAAATGCATGTATCTCATGAACAGTGCACTTTAGCAATATAAGAGTAAAAAGCAACTTTGTAGAGAACAAAATTTCCTAACAGATTGATTCTATGCATATTTTTCGTAAGATGAGCCGTTTCTTCACTATTAACAAAAATAAATGAAAAAAGTGAAAAATTGACTTTCAGAGCTGATACACTCGACATGGATCAAGTTAGACCAAAACCGTTTTATGCACTTTTAAAAAGTAACAATTACTCTACAAATAAAAACTGGTTCAAGAACCATAGCTCAAAACCGGGCTAAGTTATAGTAATTTAAAAGAAAAGTTATTCGATTTACATGCTTTTTAAATGGGAAAAATTTGATGCTCGAGAGGAAGTACTTAAAATTAAAATTAAGAGCTGAAATTTTCAGGGAATTTTTCTCTCAACATAAATAAAAAAATTTTCTTGTGTCCGCCAAAAAAAAAAATGTTCGTTTCAAATGGAGCACCCTTATAGTCATATTATACATAGCTATAAATTTTGTGTATTTGTGTTGAAGAATTATTTCGCAAATTTTTTGTGTTGATTTCCATCACAGCAATTTGTTGATTCAATGCAAGCAATTTGTGTTAATTTACTTTTACAGAATATTTATGTTAAATGATCAGATATTTTGGAATGTAACATATTTCTTGTGTAATTCGAAAATCAACACAAAATTTGCATTGTTTGGCTAAACACTTTCGTGACTCTTGCGCGTTTCTTCATTACTTCATACACGGAGAGAAATTTATGGCAACAATTACAATATATTATGAGTATGGTTCCTATAACGCATGGTAACCAGTTTTTTTTTGAAATGTCGATTATAGGAACGGTACCCATATATATTATAGTAATCATTACTATAATATCATGGTAACTGTTACCATATATTATAGTGATGTTTACCATATATATGGTAATGATTACCATAATATTATGGTAATGGTTACTATAATATTATGGTAACCATTACCATAATCATATGGTAATAATTCCCATACATTATGCACAGAAAAAAAGGTTATCTTGGCGCAAGAATATTTTTTGCAATTTTGAATGAAAACGAAAATTTTCTTGGTTCAAGAACAAAATTTTCTTAAATATAGTCATCTTGGCACAAGATTTTTTTTTTATTCAACCAATATAATATATGTTTCTTGAAGTAAGAAATATTTTCTTTAAGTGAGAAAAATAAATATTTTGCCCCGATATATAATCAATTGTCCGAAAAGTAAAATATTCTTTGTTGAAGAATAATTTATTTTGAATCGAGACGATTTGTGACTCGAATCAAGAATTAAAAGTACTCGACTCAATAGTAACAAATATCTTGACTTAAGTATTTGTTGTGTTGCGGCAAGTCAGCGTAGACGTTTGAACCAACAGCGAATGCGCTCACGGCTCAACGCAAAAATTCTCTTGGGAAAGCTAACTGTACTATACTAAAGTGGCGGTAGTGTAGACTCTACATTGTACAGTGAACTTACTATATATGGGTAAAGTAAACAAACATTCAAGAAATGGTCGAGTAGCATAACTGGTAAAGCTCTCGCGTGATGCCTAATCGGTTTGGGTTCGATTCCTACCATGAGCAAACAATTTATTTTTCTCAATTTGCTCATAAGCCATTTAATCGCGAGAGTTTATTCTTTATCCCCTATACTGCTGTATTGTGATATTCTGAATATACGCATACACTTTCCTACTTGACATCATTTAATATTTATATTAGGTTAAATTCACTCAAAAATATAGGTCGATATATTTTTTTAAGTAGTCATTTATTTTTTTGAATCGAGACTACGTTTTTTTTAAGTCAAGAAAAAAAATCATCAATGGGAGAATTTTATGTCTTCCGTTAAGTAAATATTTGCATGATTCAAGAAAAGTTATTTTATTAAGTGAAGATTATAATTTATTTAAATCAAAATTAAAATTTTCTCATTCCAATAGACCGTTGTCTTTAGTCGATAATGTAGTTTTCTCAAACTGAGAGTAAATGTTCTTCTGCCACGCAAAAAAAGTTCTTGGTTTGAGATATTGATATATATTGTGACAATTTACTATACTCACCAACCAAGACAGAAAAATATCTTATTTTGATAGTTTTTTTTACTTGGTTAGAAACAAAATAAATTTGACTTAAAATAAATATTCTTAAGCCAAGATTATTCAACTTGAATTAAAATTTAATTATTCTTGATACAATATTTTTATGATGTTAGTCGAAGAAAATGTTCTCGGATTAAAAAAACCCAATTACTCAGCCCAAGAATAAAAAAATAAAGGCAAAAATTATCTTGGGCCAAGTCAACCTTTTTTTCTGTGTGGAAATGATTACCATAACTTATGGTAACATTTACCATAGTATAATGGGAACAATTACCATAATATTATGGGAATAGTTACCATAATAGATAGGGTTTATCTTCATATGCACTTAGGAACCGTTACAATATGGTTATAGAATTGGTTCCTATTTGCTTATGGGAACTATTCCTATGAGTATGGTAATCATTACCATAATTCATCTACATGCGGTATGGTAACATGATGGGAATCGTTCCCATACTTATGGGAACTCTTCCCAGAAAGTATGGGCCTATATCCCATAATTCCAAGTAAAGATTACCATAACGGTATAGGATAATATTTCATAAATGTACTAGGAACGGTTACCATAAATTTCTCTCCGTATATGACCAAGCAATTGCTTGACGTTTTCTCACCATGGTCGGCATAAAAACGGATAATAGTCGTCCCAACGATAGCTTAGGATTTTTTTCCCACCAGTTTCTTCCCCACCACCATAATATTAGAATGTGCGCATGTACCAAAGCCACCAGAACCAACATTTAAAGGGTGGAAGAAGAAACCGTGGTGGGAAAAAAATCCCAATCTTTCATCAGGACGACTATATAATTGATTTTCAATTGAATATGATCATCGATAATCGTTATATTTTTATGATCAGGTTCAATAATTTATTAAGTCTCATTTTCCCTGAGAAAAATTCATAGCTCTGTTTTTTTTTTAAATTCATAGAAAAATAATTGCTTGCTACATTGACATGAAGTGTATTAATATTAGATCAATATACTATCGCCGTCAATAATGTCAGTCCTTTTTTAAAAACACTGTGAAATAAACATGTCTATTTTAAACATCCACTGAGACACAATTCATGAATAAATAATCGAAAAAAAAAAAATCTGTAATTAAAAAAGTAAATAATAAATTAATTATATGAAAAATAAAAATATAAATAAAAAAATCTATTATAAAATATGTCTATAAAAAAAAAAATATTAAAAAAAAAATCCCTATATTAAAATATAACTATAGATAAAATACAGGTATTTTCAATATTTATATAAAAAAATTTCTTATATTAAATTTCTGTATATAATAAATTATTAAAAAAAAAAAATGAAAATTAATAAAATTAAAAGAAAATAAAAAATATAGTTCATATAAAAAGCGGTCTAAAAATTAATTTCCTAAAATAAAATACAATATATATAAAAATATATGAAAATAAATAAACGCATTATTATAAGTATACCAAATAAATTTTAGTATAATTAAATAAACGAATAATCAAATATTCGAATAATTCAAAATATAAACTAAAAAATAGACAGTTTAAAAAATAAGTGAACAAATAAACATATCTATTAATATAAAACGCATCAATAAATTAACCAATAACAAAGAAACAGTACAATTAAACATCTATTTAATAAACAGAGCAAAATAAACTTATAAATAATAAACATAACCAGAAAAAAAAATCCATAAAAATAAACATCTATGTTTAAAACATAACCATATAAAAAAAAAGCATGAAAATAAATCTATGTATAATAAATATAACGATTTTTAAATAAAAAATTAACAACACAAGTAAAAGAAATGCAACAAGAAATTAAGGGGGAAAAATCATAATTACAAGGGAAATAAAATAAAAAATATTCACAGCAGTAAGTGGCACGTGGCCCTCCAGAGACGATAGCCAACCCTCGCGGACTTGGAATCACTGTAAAATCACAGTGAATTCACTTTCACCGTAATTTTACGGTGTATTTACGGTGATTTCATCGTGAATTCACAGTCATTTTGTGCCATTTTGTCATTGTGATTTAGTAGTGATTTCACTGTGATTTCACTGCGAGCTTAGAGTAAATTAATGGTGATTCAATCATGATTTCACAGTAAATTAATGGTGATTTCACAGAGAATTCACAGTGAACTTACAGTAAATTCACAGTGACTTTACAGTGAACTTACGGTAAATTCACAGTAAATTTACAGTGAACTTACAGTAAATTTACAGTCAAAATACACGGAAAAAAAATTTAGTAAGTTTTACTAAAAAATAGGAAAATAATTTTACTATATCCAGTTCAGTAAATTTTACTATATTAGAATGGAAACAAATCAAATTTAATTTTTAATAACTTTTAACTTTTTACCATTAGTGCTATCATTTTGATTATTATTGTTATTTATGTCATCTGTATTGGTGTTTGTATAGATTTTTATTTTTAAAAATCACTTGTTTTAACCGAGATTCGAACCCTGATCTCCCGCGTGCGAGTCCTTTCCTATGTCTAACGGCCTGATGTTTCCTTTGAACAAAAGTTTCTGAACTTGTAATACATATTTTTATATGCTATCCCTACCAACTTTTAATTTTATCTACACATAGTCAAATTTAATTTACATATTATATAATCGTGTTAGCAAAAAATACATTACGTATAATAATTTTTAATATCTTTTTATGTAATAATTGCCAACCAGTAAATTTTACTAAATGTTTTGCAATAATTAAAATACAGAATGTATTTACTGACATCTGTTATTAAATTTTACTACAATATTGTAATTTTGACTATATTTTTTTCTCCATGTACAGTAAATTGGCAGTGAATTTTTAGTAAATTCATAGTAAATATACAGTAAATTAGCAGTGAATTCACAGTGAATGTACAGTGGATATCCTGTAAATTTCTTACGACTTTACTCGTAAACTTTGGAACTGAAAATAATAATAATAATAATAATAATAATAATAATAATAATAATAATAATAATAATAATAATAATAATAATAATAATAATAATAATAATTTAGAATTATCTTGACATCTTATAAATTTTTTTTTAAAAAGGAAAGCTCCATATATACATACAGTCAT
>OZ024709.1:15069462-15140418 GCA_964016945.1 Microplitis deprimator | reverse complement strand
ATGAGAGAGCGGAGGCTGTTGCGGGTCGCGACAACGGAATGTAATGCGCGGAGGCAAGCTTTCGCGGGGGATGAAAAGAGATAGAGTATTCCGATTGGCCCATTGTGGTACAGCGAAGCGACAATGCCGGCAATTGGCCGTCGCTCGACAAAACCGCTAAATGATCCGTCAGGCGCAGTGGTGCCACGGCCACTTTATTTCAATCTATCTCCCCTGAAATATCCTGGTTACACTCGATTTCGAATCCGTAATAGCTGGCAAGCTGCTCTCACTATTTTTTTCACATTAATGGACACGTCCCCAACCCTCGATTCTCGTGCTGTTCAATTCAACCTCAGGCCTACACGATGATACGATAATGGGTGATCGTTCGATGACGTTTTTCCACCAATCATTTCCTCCACTATTTTCTTCATTCATTGAATCTAGAAATTATTTTTTATTCCCAATTCCCATTCTATAATCATTATAGTTGTAGAGTCCAATTCAAGCATAACTGTTTTAAGTACTTTATTATCGCGTTTATCAATATATACACTGATAGAAGAATTTATTTGAACCAAATAAGATTTATTAATAGTTAATAAATGATTTATTTGAAAGTTTGACCAAATAAATATTTATTAATAGTTAATAAATGGCTTATTTGAATAGGAAATGACACATGAAGCTAATTAAGTAGGGTTATGACAAATAATTTATAGTCCCATTTAAGTTTATTTTTTTTAAAGAAAATAATACGCACAGTAATTAATTAAAAAAATATTCAGCATTTTTTTTATTTATAAAACAATATTTAGTTGATTATATTTTGAATTTGTTACACTAGACAGTATACTGAAAGGTATTGTAAACAGAAAGTGGCGCTGTAGTCAAAAATCATAGTGATGTTCACTCTAATATGAGATTTATTAACTATTAATAAATCTATATTTGAGGCAAATAAATGCTTATTTCAGTCAAATAAGGCTAAAAAACTGTTTCAAATAAATGCATTTTTAATATCAAATAAATACTTCTATCAGTGTCGAAGTTTTATAATGCTAATTTAATTAAAATTGAATAGTCCGACATCAGACATAGTAGCCGTTTAATAAAATACGGCATAAAATACTTATTCGATAATATTACTTCAAAGTAAATAATTATCGTGTCTTTTTTTTTATTGTTTCCAAAAGTATTGAGCACAAAATAATTGTATTAAGAAAGTCGTGATTTAGAATTACATTTTTTGTTAAACTATGTTTCAAATAATTATTTATATTCATTCACGAATTCATCTTATGATTTAAGAATCTTATATTGAAAAAAAAAAAAAATACGTTCTTGATTCAAGAAACTCATTTATTGCGAATTTGCGATAATGTTGTTTTTTGACTGAAGAATTTACTCTCTTTAGTAGAAATTTTATCTGACAAAATTTTTGTAATTATAAAATGAAATATTTTTTAAAAATATAAATTTTTTTTTAACTTCCCGCTAAGAAAATTGTAAATTTTCAAAAATTCGGGAAGTTATTGTTTTCACCACGATTTTCGAAAATCGAGTTTTCATCAAATGTCGACGTTTGGAGGTCCTAGGAAGCTATTCTGACTTCAGAATGATGTCCGAGTGAGTGTGTTTGTGTGTGTGTGGATTCCGCGCCTTTTGATCCTCAGACAAAATATCCCCGACAAAATATCCTCGGACATAATATCCTCGGATAAAATATCCTTGGACAAAATATCCTCAGGACAAAATATCCTCAGGACAAAATATCCCTCCGACTAAATATTTCCGATTGAATCTTTTATCACTATAAATAATCTTTTTCAGAAAAATAATATGAAATAAAGATATGCGATTTTTCACACGTTTTGGGTGTATGCAATGACGATAAAATGGATAATAATGGATCAAAATGGCATAGTCTATGTGGATAAATTATACTAGATGGCACGAAAGTTACTAAAATAAAATATTTTAGTATTGTGACAATAGATGGCAGAACAATATAAAGCAAGTTTTCAGAGCGAAAATTCAAAATATATTTAAAATCGGAAAAAATTGTATTTCCATGAATTGACAGAATATAAAATAATATAACAAAAAATATATAAATAAAATATAAAATAAAATAACAAAAAATTAATAATAATCTTTAATATAATATAAACATATTGTAAAATGAGCGAATAAACTAATTGGATCTGGTTTAGGCGTGAGGAATTAAACAATTAACAATTACACAGTTTTTAACACTAAATAAATTAGATATTTATTTACACTTATTTACACTTTAAAATTGTAAGAAACTTAATAATTATAGCGAATGCGACTAAGAGATACGCGATAGCGAATGCAAACTAATGAAAAGATTCACGTATAAAATTCGACACGTGGTCGATAGCGGTTATATTCACGGAAATTAATTTATAATTAATTACACGCGAGTAACAATCAGAATTATTCCCAATAAATAGCAGCCTTATTTTACTGACTAAATATTGAGGATAATTAGCAAAGCGATTTGAATTATATCACACAAGAAATAATTACAGAAGCGGTTTCAAAGCACGAGGTTGCAAGTAGCAAAGCACGTTGTAGAATGAATAGATGAAAATGTCGTTGAGTCGTCGTCGGCTCTTGATGTTGACGTGGCAGCCTTGCTGCATAAGACGAATTTTCCCATTGGCTTAAAAGCGCGCCAACAGGAAGTAGTTGATAGCGGATTTTCTTATTGGTTGGCCAATATAAAACGAATTATCTGATTGGCCGGCTGGTAGCGGGTTCCCATAGTGTCTTGACACGGTCCTGAGGGAGTTTTTAGTATGTGTCGGGTCCAAATAGCGAGTGACCCGGCACTCTACGCTCTCTGTACAATCGCGAGTTCGGCAGCTCCCGGACTTAGCGGAAATGCACGAAGCTTATTTGAATTAATTTAAGCTCGTGACTGAACACATATTTTATCATGAGGATATTTTGCCTTGAGGATATTTTGTCCTGAGGATATTTTGTCCAAGGATATTTTGTTTGAGGATATTATGTCCGAGGATATTTTGTCCGGGGATCAAAACGCGCGTTACCGTGTGTGTGTGTGTGTGTGTGTAAACTCTTTGTAACTTTTTAACTAATAAACCGATTTGGATGGTTAAGGTGGCAATCGAAAGACTCGAGTCGAAATCTCAGGTCTGTTTTAATCGTAAAAGTTTCCAAATCCTTTGAAGTCTCATTTACCGCATAAAACGAGACCTGTTTTATGCGTAGATAACGGTTTCGGAAAATAAATACGATTAAACCAGACCTGAGCAGTACCGTTTTAATCGTAAAGGTTCTCAAAATATGTATGATTATTATTATTTTTTAACTCGTTCATTATTATCATTATTATTATGCCACCGACATCTTGTTTTTCATAGCCGCGAAAATTCGAATTATTTTTATTATTACTATTATTGTCAATATATATAGAGAAGGGGGGGGCGAAAGGGGGTACCTAAGGAAATGCTAAGTTTTTGAGGACTAAAATACGCTAAATCTTTTTGTTTTTAATGATTTTCAAGGTAAATAGACAAAATTTTGAGCTGCCGTTAAGAAATAAAATTTTTACTTTTGGCGGGCAAAATGGGGTACCCTTAAAAAAAGCTGAAATAAAAAAATTTCTGAAAGTTGATCAAATTTTATTAAATTAAATTTTTTAAATGTAATATACCTCAAGAAAAATTACATTTCACATCATTAGTGGATCCGAAGGCTCCACTAATAATAAATTCACCCCTCCAAAAAATGATAAAATTTTTTTTTTTTTTTTTTTTTTTTGTATTTTTAAATTGTTTTCATCATTAAGAATGTATTTATTTCTCTCGACAGCTAATTTTGGTTTTAAAATACTCAAAAAAAATTTTTTTAGGTGTAACAAATCGTTCTCCCTCGATTAACTTAATTACTAATTGTTATTTAATAAAAAAAAAAACAATTCTATATATCTCATTTGTCATTATTTTGAACCCAAAAAATGTTTTTTTTTATTTTTAAGATTACAGATTATTTGGCATTATTTAAAAAATTTTATCAATTAAAAAATAAAATATTATTTTTGAATATTTTCAGTAGCCAAATGTGCCCCAGATATAGAAAATCAAACGAAAAATGGATTTATATAATAATTTTTTTTTAATTTGACGATAAAAATATGAAAGAATCATTTTTTCATAATTTTCGGCTGGTCCATTTTGCCCCAGTTGTTATGAGTAGCGCTAAAAATGCGGAAATATATTAAATTTTTTTTAATTTGACGTAAAAATTTGAAAAAATCATTCTTTCATAATTTTCGGCTGGTCCATCTTGCCGCAAGTGTCTGCGTAGGGGTAAAAATGGGCAAATATATCGGATCTATAGAAATTAGACGAAAAAAAAAATTTGTTTTTTTATAAAATTTTGGGGGTACCCCGTTTTGCCTGCCCTACCCCCTTTGCCCCCCCCCCCTATATAAATAAAAAATAATAGATAATGTTTTAAATAAAATTTGAATAATAAAATTTTGTTCTAAAATAAAATATACTAAAATTACTTTTTATGGTTTTTTTACTTAGATTAGTATAACTACATTACCATACGTTAAACAATATTTTACGACTAACTTATAACCCACCTCAGACATGACATAAGTTATCGGCCGTGGCGTAGGGGGTAAAGCGATAGTCTGGCGAGCGTTAGGTTGTAGGTTCGAATCTCGGGTACACTGAAAAAAGAATATTGCTGTAATAGCAATACCGTTAGGTTATAGTAGCCATCTAAAGTTTGGAAAATCGTAGATTGTTAATATAGCAATACTTTATTTGCGTAGAGGCTAGATTGCTATTTTACCCATACAATGTTTTATTAAATCAACTATCTATATAGATGGTTGCTACGGCAATACGTATTGCTATATTAACAATACGTATTGGTATATTTACAATCCGGATTGCTGTATTAACCATATGGATTACTATATTAACAATTTGGATTGCTATGATAGCGATCTATAGGAATCGTTAAAACAGCAATACCAAGTATGGGGACAGAACCAATGAATATGGTTAAATTGACAGTACTTTTATTTAAAATTGAAGATAGTCAATGCAGCAATCTAGTATTGCCAAGTTAACGATACATTTTGTTATGACAACTATCTACCATTAGCAATACTTCAGATGGTTACGATAACCGCGTTTTTTTTTCAGTGTAGGGCGAAAATATTTAATAATTTAAATTTAATAAGTTAAGCGTATGTGTGATATCTAAGTGTGCGGTGAAAAAAAATGTGGTTATCATAACCATCTGAAGTATTGCTAATGGTAGATAGTTGTCATAACAAAATGTATTGTTAACTTGGCAATACCAGATTGCTGTATTGGCTATCTTCAATTTTAAATAAAAGTATTGTCAATTTAACCATATTCTTTGGTTATGTTCCCCATACTTGGTATTGCTATTTTAATGATTCCTATAGATTGCTATCATAGCAATCTAAATTGTTAATATAGCAATCCAAATGGTTAATATAGCAGTCCGGATTATAAATATACCAATACTTATTGTTAATATAGCAATACGTATTGCCGTAGCAACCATCTATATAAATAGTTGATTTAACAAAACATTGTATGGGTAAAATAGCAATCTAGCCTTTACGCAAATAAAGTATTGCTATATTAACAATCTACGATTTTCCAAACTTTAGATGGTTACCATAACCTAACGGTATTGCTATTACAGCAATATTTTTTTTTCACTGTGTAGTGTGATTATATCTCTATAAAGCGAATAAAAGTCACCTCTCCTGACCTTGAAGCTATAACAACCTATCTCCAACTACGATCCAGAGTAAAAAAAAATAAAAATTTTGCTTCTTAATCTTGATTTTGAATCGCAAATAACATGATAGTTTTTTTTTCATATTATGTATTTATCAATATTAATGTTAATGAAGCATTATATAATTATGATCAATACATCATACAACTAATAATTATTATTAGCAATTATGAAGAATGTAATGCTATTTAAATTAAAAATTATAAAAAAAAATATATATATATGCCCACAGTGGGATTTGAACCCGAGTCGCTAGGTATTTTTGAATATAATATTACTATTATTATTATATTTTATATTATTATTATTTTGGGCCTGGTTTGATCGTAACTGTTTCAGAATGGGACAAAACTCCTATGATTATGATAAAAACAGACCTGCGCCTACATAGCAACCAAGAGCAGCAGGTCTGTTTTAATCGTAAAAATTTTCTGAAACTGACTTGCCAAAACATACGATTAAAACAGACCTGAAATTTTGACTCGGGCGCAAGCTTGTTGGCCATCAACTTTTCTGAAAATTTCAGATCATTTAATCAAGTAGACTCAAAAATATTGATGCTACGAAAAGAAAAAATTAGTTTTTTTTTAGTTTTTTATTGATTTCTCAGAAACGACTTGTACAATCAACTCCAAAATCCAATCAGCTCTAGAATTTGATAAAACTTGTCGATTGCCGCCTTAGCCATCTCAATCGGTTAATTTGTTCGAGAGATATCACGGGAGAAAGAAATAGTAAAAAACAGTTATTTGCAAATATCTTTGAGATGACTTAACCAAATAATTTCAAAATCTTATCAGCTCTAGAACTCAATAAAATCCGTCGATTGCTGCCTCAACCATCAAAATCGGTTAATTCGTTCGCGAGATTTCGTGGGAGGAAGAAATGCTAAAAAACGGTTTTTCTCGAAAACAATTGCATATAAAAGTATTTTCGAGCTCAAGACGCTCGAAAACGGCGGGAAGTTTTGGAGCTGGCCCGCAGGGTCAACCAATAGACAGATTTTTTTTATCGGAGTTAGTTAATTTTTTTTTTCGAAAAAAATTACTACAAAATAGATTATAATTTCTTCAATAAAAAAAAAAAACTTGATTGGTTATTTGCTATAAATTAATTTATTAGATCAATAAGAATGTATTTTTTTTTTATAAAAGTGATTTTCTCTTTCAATGCAATATTAACGATAAAAATTTCAACTATAGTACTAAATGAAATTGTTCTAAAAATAACTTGAAGGCTTTTTATTTGAACGTGCATTGTGAGACGAAAATGAAAACATTTTTTATTGATACATATTGAATTTATCATCAAGTATAGAAGAAGATAAAATTGATATAACAATAGCAACGATTCTGTATGTAAAACTCAGCTGGGTAGTCGCTAAAAAATCCAGGGTAACTCAAGCGGAAAGTGAAAGCATTTAGTTCTGTGTCGAGGGGGTTGTGTGGCAAGCACGAGAAAGCTGGGGGTCCACAGAACTTGGGGAAAGTCACTGGGTGTAAGGGGATTGCTCAGTATAGTACTCCGGCTCGGCGTCCAGAGGAAATCAGGATAATTGTTAACAATTAGCTTAATCAGCCCAGAGAGCAAGCTTTTGTTAGTTAGTCGATAAACGTACTCGTTTCTCGTCGAGGTTCTCATGCTCTTTTTTACCCTTTCTGTGGATTACATATATTGTCAGGTATCATAGGAGATGATCCTTTCTCTCTTTAATTTATTATCTTTCTCTTATGCGCTCTCTGCAATTTTGCCCCAGGGGATGAATCTAATCCGCAATTTAATTGCTCGTGATATTGTCGATGCCAATAAAATATACTTAATAAGTTTTAATGAGTTGGTTAAATTCCAATTTACTATTAAATCTTTATTAATTTATAATTGAAATTAATGCTTGCAGGTGTGGTTTCAAAACCGTCGAGCGAAATGGCGCAAAAAGGAGAAAACAATGGGACGTGATCCAAGTTATATGCACGTTGGTCAAGGTAATATAAATTAAATTATTTTATTGTTATTACACTCTAAAACCAAAAATGTTACAAGTGTATTATTTTAACACACATTATATGTGTTCCATGTTTAAGACGAAAAGTGAAACTATAGTTTTTTGTAATCACTTAGAACACATTACACGGTGTGTGTTATATGTCTATAGATTGCTTACGGCATTTCAATGTTATTTAGCAATTGTGTTAATTTTAACTACACACTTGGTTTAAGAGTGTACTATTTAGTTTTTTTTTTTTTATTATTAATGATATGTTTGTCATGACGGTATAATTAGACAATATTACGATCAACATCCGTTGACACACCTGCTCGAATAACGATTAATGTTAGGAAGAAAATTACCTAAAAGGTGGACTTATATTCGGTAATCGTGTCTACTTCTATCTCGACCATCACCCTTACTGATGATCTTATATATACCGTAATCTTTTCGTGAAATCCGTCATTTCATAAAAAACCTAGGCACTTTGAGAAACGGCGTTTAGTGAAAAAAATGTAAATTGACCCTTTCTTGAGATCGCAAAGCTAATTGATGTTTGTGCTTCAAATCAAAATTTCAGTGCAATTCGAGATGTCATTAAAGGGGAGCATGTGCCAACAAATACCTAATAATAATTAGTTGATTAATACAATTATCAGACGAAATAACATAGTTATTCATATTTATTTACAACGTTACGTATAATATTGTAAATTTAATAAAAAAAAAAATAATTTCTAAATTTTTTGTTTTTTCTTTATTATATGTATTTTTAAATTCTTCAGGCATTAAACGAAACGTCAAACTATTTTATGCGTCTGATTGTGTATCTCGGCTTTAAACACAACATGCCAGTGCTGAGTGGTCATTTCATGACCCATGCAAAGTTTGGAAATCGGCCCTATATCGGGCCATTACTGGGCCAAGAATGTTAATTAATCGCTCAGCAATGGAAATTTTTATTGGCCAATAAACGGCTTATGGCCAGAATGATAACCTCAGTCCATTAATGGCGCTCGACTATCGGCCAATTAATGGTAGCCAGCAATCGGCCAAGCAAGCGAATTAATTTAATTAAAAAAAAATTTCATTATTATTATCCTAGTAGAGTTCATGATCATTAACGAATAGATTATTTAAGTGAGGTAAATGATGTTGAAAAACCATGATTAAAAGTTCTGCAGGGCTCTGGGCCTGAACTGCTGTCCTCCTGATTGCTGGGTCTGAACGATAGCTACTGGACGAACCTACTAATGTTGGGCTGATACTTTTAAATGATCTACTTAATCGTTCTACTACAACCACTTGGTTTTATGAAATATAAAGAGCAATTTAATTAATATTATTGATTATTTAGAAAAAAAAAAATAATAATTTTGTATTATTTTTATTACAATTACATGATTTTTTAAAATAAAAATTATTTAATTTAATTGATTATTTATCAAAAACCCAGCTGAATTATCTTGCTTTACCACCATTATTAACAATGACATTTATTTTTAAAATTTATAACTTATTTTTTAATTAAATTAATTTTTATAAGTAAAGTTATAAAATCGCGGTTGTTGATTGCAAATAATAACGAACTAAAAAATATTTTAATTGGTATTTGTAAATAAATTTAATCGGAAAATTAAAATATTTATTAATTAAGACTTAGTTTAATTCAATAATAAATAATCATTAATTAAAGAAAACTATAGGGGAGGGGGGCAAAGGGGGTACCTAAGGAAATACTACGTTTTTGAAGACTAAAATACGCTAAATCTTTTTGTTTTTAATGATTTTCAAGGTAAATAGACGAAATTTTGAGCTGCCGTTAAGAAATAAAATTTTTACTTTTGGCGGGCAAAATGGGGTACCCTTAAAAAAAGCAGAAATAAAAAAATTTCTGAAAGTTGATCAAATTTCATTAAATTAAATTTTTTAAATGTAATATACCTCAAGAAAAATTACATTTCACATCATTAGTGGATCCGAAGGCTCCACTAATAATAAATTCACCCCTCCAAAAAATGATAAATTTTTTTTTTTTTTTTTTTTTTTTTGTATTTTTAAATTGTTTTTATCATTAAGAATGTATTTATTTTTCTCGCCAGCTAATTTTGGTTTTAAAATACTCAAAAAAAATTTTTTTAGGTGTAACAAATCGTTCTCCCTCGATTAACTTAATTACTAATTGTTATTTAATAAAAAAAAAACAATTCTATATTTCTCATTTGTCATTATTTTGAACCCACAAAATGTTTTTTTTGATTTTTAAGATTACAGATTATTTGGCATTATTTAAAAAATTTTATCAATTAAAAAATAAAATATTATTTTTGAATATTTTCAGTAGCCAAATGTGCCCCAAATATGGAAAATCAAACGAAAAATGGATTTATATAATAATTTTTTTTTAATTTGACGATAAAAATATGAAAGAATCATTTTTTCATAATTTTCGGCTGGTCCATTTTGCCCCAGTTGTTATGGGTAGCGCTAAAAATGCGGAAATATATCGGATCTATAGTAATTCGACGAAAAAAAAAAAATATTTTTTTTGATAAAATTTTTGAAGTACCCCGTTTTGCCCCCTCCCCCCTTCCCCTATAATAACTAGCCGTTACCCGCCCGCTTCGCTAGGCGTAAATTGAAGTTAAGTGATTTTTTTTTCATTTCATGATTAAAAATATTTCTATAACTGCATAGTTATTTTTTTTTTATTTTTTATGATTAAAATTATTTCTCTAACTATGGCTTCGAACGATGACTTCCTCGGAAATTGTATTGATATTATTGTAATAAGCTATAAAGAACTAATGACACAATGCAATTAGAAATAATTACACCACAATCATAACGATGGGACGAAAAAACTTATTTGTTTATTTTTTTTTTTGAGTTAAAAATATACGCGTCTCTGTCATCAGATATCGGATAAAAGAGGAAGTTCGTAATATTTTGATTGAAATGTAATTATTTTTTGTTTTTTTTTTTACATAGATTTATCGAAGTAATTCAGGTAAGGAGTGTATAAGGAATTGATATTGTAAGTTTGAAACCCATTTTAGTACATAAGTACACGATACAATTAATCGTCATGCCTAATTTAAACTCTGTAACACAGATATTCGAAAACGGGAATACATTGATGTTTGACGGTCTCGCAAACTCCTTTAGGAGTTGATTCTATTAAATCCGTTTGATGAGAGATACCTACATGACAAAGTAAACGTTCATGCCGCATTTAAATTCGGTAACACATATATTGAATGAACAGAAGCATATTATATTAACCTTTAACGCCTCGCGAACCCCCTTAGAAGTTGATTTTATTAAAGCCATATCATGGGGTATCCCTTCATGACATAATAAACGTTCATGCCAAATTTCAACTCTGTAACGTATTTACTTGAAAAACAGGAGCATATCAACGCTTGTCGCCCACGCAAACCCTCTTAGGAGTAAATTTTATCGAAGCCGTTTTATAAGGGATACCTACATAACATAATGAACGCTCACACTGAATTTCAACTCGATAACACATATCTTCAAAAAACGGGAGTATATTAACGTTTGACGCCCTTGTATACCTCCTTCGGAGCCGATTTTATTATAGCCATTTATCGGGGGATACTGACATGACATAATAAACGTTCATGCCAAATTTTAACTCTGTAACACATCTTCAAAAAACGGGATTATATTAACGTTTGAAACTCCGGCATACCCCCTTCGGAGCCGATTTAATTATAGTCATTTAGTGGGCAATACTGACATGACATAATAAACGTCCACGCCGAATTTCGAGTCGGTAACACCTACACGCAAAAAGCAGGAGTATATTAACGTTTGACACCCCCCGCGAATCCCCTTAGGAGTTGAGTTTATTAAAGTCGTTTCATAAGGGATCCCTCCATGACATAATAAACGTTCATGCCCAATTTCAACTCTGTAACGCATATATTTGAAAAATAGAAGCATATTAACACTTGACGTCCACGCAAACCCCCTTCGGAGTAAATTTTTCCGAAGCCGTTTTATAAGGGATACCTACATGACATAACAAACGTTCACGCTGAATTTTAAATCTGTACGCCTTATAGTTTCAGAGATACTATATTAAAAAGATTTACATTCTTACTTAGTTACAAATAAGTCAGATTAGACACTTTTTTATTGACTGTTTAAAAAAATGTGTTATACGATTCAGTTGACAGAAACAATTGATAAATGAAGGAAAATCTAATCTATAAAAAAAATATAAAAAACAATCGATGCTAATGGAATAAAAACAATTGATGGCTGTAATTTAACTATTTTTTTATTATACTTTTAGAAAAATAATTCATATACCCGAATTCTGATTCATATAATTGATTTGAAAAATAGTCTATATTTTAAGTGACAGCATATTGTTCATGTGTAAAAAATTTCATCTCAATCAGATAAGTGGTTGATTAGTTATAAAGGTACAAACCGACAGAGAGACATACAGACGATAATTCCAAAAAGGGTAGATACAGTATGAGTAGGTCATAAAAATAATATTTGACGCATAATTCGACATAAAAACATCATGTACAGTCAAAGCCTATAGATTTATATATTAGTATAGAAGTATAGATAACTTATTTGAATAATTAATAATTGAGTAGTAAATTTTTTCATTTTACAAGAATCATTCATGGACCACTGATTCACCAACAGTGGCCCAATGTTGTAAACCGATAATCGGCCAGTCATAAGTCGCCGTTCATTGGCCAGCCATCGGCAACCCGAGTAGAATTCTGGCTAATGAAGATGAGTTTAGAGCCAGTGACTAGCTCAGCGTTACTAGCTAGCAGATTTAGCTAATAACGAGCTCACCATTGGCTAATTTTATTTTCACAAATATTTTAAGCTCACCAATATCTCGTGAGTGAACAATATTCATTATTTACAGATGGCGCTGTACAAGAATGAAATCTTGTAGTTTTCTTTAATTAATAATTATTTCTTTTTGATTTAAACTCATTTTTAATTAATAATATATTTTAATTTTCCGATTGAAGTTATTTACAACTAACAATTTAAATATTTTTTAGTTCGTTATTATTTGCAATCAACAACCGCAATTTTATAACTTTATTTATAAAAATTAGTTTAATTAAGAAATAAGTCATAAATTTTTATAATAAATGTCAGTTTTGATAATAGTAGTAAAGCAAGATAAGTAAACTAGGTCCTTGATAAATAATGAATTAAATTTAATAAATTTTATTTTTAAAAATTATGTGGATATAATAAAAATAGTACGAAATCATTTTTTTTTCTTGCCAAATAATCGAAAATATTAATTAAATTTCTCTTCATATTCCATAAAACCGAGTGGTTGTAGTAGAATGAATAAGTAGATCATTTAAAAGTATCAGTTCAATATTAGTAGGTTCATCCAGCAGCTACCGTTCAGACCCAGCAATCAGAAGGACGACAGTTCGCGTCCAGAGCTCAGCAGAATTTTTCATCGAGTTTTTTCAACATCATTTACCTCACTTAATTAGTTTAAACATTAATGATCATAAACTCTCCTAGGATAACAATAATAAAAATTTTTTTAAATTAAATTTATTTACTTGCTTGACCGATTGCTGGCTGCCATTAATCGGCCGATAGTCGAGCGCCATTAATGGGCCGACGTTATCATTTGTATATTCAGCCGTTCATGGGCCATTAAAAGTTGCTATTGACTGGCCGTTAATCATCATACTTCACTCGGCGATGGGCCATCCAAGGGCCGGTTTCCAAACTTTGTATGGGTTTGAGGCTGGTCCGCAGGGTCAACCGATTAGACTGATTTTTTTTCTGGTAGTGATTACATCATGGTAGATTTTTTCATTGGTAGAGATTTCAAGATGGTAGACATTTTATTAAAGCGAAAATTTTCTGGATAGGCATGTTGCGGCTGGCTTCACAATTGGGTATAGTTTTATTTTTGGTAGGGTCACTTATGACTAAGACGCATACCCGCTGATCCTTTTTTGGTCAAAATCAAAGGTGCAATTTAAATTTGCAGTAAATGACAAAAAAATTTAGTTGTAAACTATGAACACAACTTTAATCGTGAATAACTTTTAAAAGAATAATTTTATCGAAAAAATCAAAGACTTTTTTTGTAGAGCGGAAAATTTCCTAACAAAATCTGTATTGATCCTAGTTGTAAATTTATTTGCTTTAGAGATAAAAAATTAAATGTAAAAAGTCAAAAAATCTCATGATATTTGAATGGCCCATGCAGGTGCTGCCAGAGTTGAACGACAGGGCCCTACTTGGCCCAGCATTGGGGAACCTAGTTTTGGCACACCTATATTGGCCCATGCTTGGCTCAAGATTGGGCCCTCAGTCTTGGCCGTTACAATGATTACCCGGGCTTGGGCCAAGACTGGGTAACCTAGCCTTGGCCATTCAATGGCAAGCCAGATCTGGGCTAAGGTAGGATTACCCAAGTTTGGCTATACCTATGGTTTAATAAGTAGATCATATTAATGTATCAGTTCAACATTAGTAGGTTCGTCCAGTAGCTAACGTTCGGACCCAGCAATCAGAAGGACGGCAGTTCGCGCCCGGAGCCCAGCAGAATTTTCATCGAGTTTTTTCAACATCATTTACCTCACTTAATTAGTTTAAACATTAATGATCATAAATTCTACGAGGTTAATAATAATAAAATTTTTTTTTATTTAAATTTATCCGTTTTCTCGATGCATGGGCAAGGTCTGGCAATAAAGTCTAGGCCAGGACTGGCAACCAAGCATGGGCCAAGTCTCGCAACCAAGTCGGGCCCTGTGGTATCATTCCAGAGTTCTACCAAGGCTGGCTTACAAGCTTGGGCCAAGGTTATACATACTTGGGTCAAGCATGGGCCAAGCCTGGGCCCGTCGTACTTTCCTCTCTGGGGGGAAATTTAACATGATTTCGGCACGGTTTAATTTGAAAATTAAGAGCTTGTTTAGGGTGGATAATTTTTTTTAGGGCAAAATCAAAAAGTTCAGGGGGCGGCAGCAAAAAAAAAATAACAACTTGGGAAATAACGGACACCCTAATAATATATACAACTATATATGATTATATGCAGCCATCTATCAATAATATTCGCCAAAGAATTATTTGTTAACTATTAATAAATATTATTTGGTGGAAACAAATATTTATTCAAGTCAAATAAGGCTTTGTTAATATTACAAACATTTATTTAAGATAAAATAACGATTGATTTAATTGTAATAAATATTTATTTGTCTCAAAGAAGTTTCTCACAAGTCTTAATAAATCTAGTTTATTACTCTCAAATAAATCCTTCTGTCAGTGTATGTTATTAATTAAAACATTGAGTTGGATTTGAATTTTTAAAATTTTTAAATGACAATCTTAATTTTTTTTTTTTCAAAAACTTTGATTAGTTTATCATAACTGTGAATTCATTAAAGCCAAAATTATGGTTTTTCAAATAACTATTACTTTAAAAATGAATATTATTGAAAACTGATTAACTTAAAAACAATAAAGAAACAATTATTGAAATAAAATAAAATAAAAAACATTGTGATTTTAATTTTTATGACATTTGTGACTCGGAAATTTACAAGCAATTTAAAAGTCATGCATCTAAATAATTTGATTTATAATCCTATTTATATTTAATATTTCTAACTGATTCGAAATTGCCAATAATTTCAAGTAATTTACTTCAAATTTCGAAGAAAATTTTAAACCGTATGTATCAATATGGATTATAATAAAATACTTCAAAAAATATACTATTTTATTCATATATTCCATTCTTTTTGACTAAAATGAAAATAAATAATAAATGTAGAAAAAAATAAACAAAAAATAAAAAGATGTCTTGTTTACCCCTTGATGTTAGTCGGTACTTACGGCTGTATTCATTCTATTGAGTAGCCGTATGAAGGGATTTTTTTCCCTTATTTTTTAATCAAACCCCATCGATCGTGGCATAAAGAATATAAAGGCAAGTTTGAGAGTCGATTTTCAAGGGTGAAGTCAAGTTGAACAAAACGAATTCGTTTAAATGATTGGAAACCTTATATACATTAGTAGAATAAGACTCTTGTTGAATTATCAATAACTTATTTACTTTATTTTATTTGTTTCAGATATAAACGATTTATCACTTGCTCCACCATTGATGCATAATCCATCGACTCCAAGTGGTGGATTTCCCTGGTATATGCCATCAGTATTTTCACCCTGGGTATCACCGGCAAACGCTTCTAAAATACCAGCACCTCTTCAAGCTGCATTATTATCACAATATATGGGGCTACCTTTATCATCATTAAATTCACTCCTTCCTGTCGGTTTTAATTCAACTGGTGTATTAGCTCACTCGCAGCTTCAACATCAGCCACAGCAACAACAACAGCAACATCATCGTGATCAACTTAATTCACAGCTTCAGCAAATACATCCGCTTCTTATGGATGTTCAGAATATTCCACAAAATTTAAGTTCAAAACATGATCGTGATGATGATTCGACATCTTCTGAAGATGAAATAAGAAGGCAGAGTGCACAAGTACTTAGGGTTAAAGCTGAAGAAGTTATTCGTAAATCGGGAAATTAGGAAAAATGATAAATATTTATTTTCGGAGCTGAAAGTTTTTGAAATACATAATTATGTGCGTGACGAGCTTACCAAAGACAAACTAGAGTGGATTGATGATATAGGTATATTAATAATTATTATAAGAAAGTGAATTATTTATTTATTTCATTTGAAAGTTGAAAGTTATAGATTTTGTGATAACGATTTATATGTACATAAACAACCGATAATAGTTACCATATCTTTAGTGATGATGTATATAGAGTGTTGCAATCTGTTTTATTCAAAACCACATTTCATCATTAACATTACCCTGGTTTATTATTTGTTGATAACCCAACCGCCACAGTATAATATAGTGGTTGATTTTCCATTTTTTATTCATTTACTAGCAATAATTTTTTTTTTTTTTTTATAGTAAACATATCGATAAAATTATACAAAAATAACAATAATAATAAAATAAAAAACAATAAATTAAAAATATATTCGTTAATAATTTTTGTACCATAAAATTGTATTATATTAAATTATCAAATTAATCATGTACATATGTAGGTAATAAATCATTATATAACGTTTAAAATGAAATGAACCAGAACATTAAATATATAAAATTTAATTATTACTATTATTCTTTATTTGTTTACTTGATAACTGTTCTATAATTATGATTAATCCAAGTACTTTAAATGGAACTCGAATTACATATTTGACGGTTGAATTGTATACTCATACAATTATTGTGCATTTAATAGTGAGATATAGTTTTAATGATTTTACTAAATATTAAATAGGAAAATATATTTGAATAAAAAAATTTATAAAATCATTTAATTTATTATTAAAATCAATGAATTAATAACATATTTTTATTATTAAAACGTATAAAACTACATAAGTTTTTTTTCTTTATTCATATGAGGTGTGTATTCATTTTCTTTTTTAATAATGTATACAACGTATAGAATTTTAGTTAATTGTTTAAAAAGAGTTGAATTTATATATTTTATAGCTTTATTCATCTTTTATTTTTGTCTATATGTGGTTTACGAATCGTGACACGCACAATAGCAATTACAATTCGACCAATTTATTTATATATTATCTATGAGATTATATCAATTTGTGTTTTGGTGATCATAAGTTGTTATTACGATTCCACTGGGGACGATGAGTCGTAGACAATTATCTTCACCACCTGTCTACCGACTATCCATTCATTGGATTTATGATAACAATATAAGCAAAAAAAAAAAATATACCATAATAAAATAGAAGTATGATAAAAATATATGATTAAATTATATGATTAGATTGATTTTTATAAAAACGAAAAATTATCTGTCATCATTATATTTAACAATAGCTATTTTTTTTAAACAAAACGAAATTTTATTTTGAATGAATTCAATTAAAATCTAATTAAAAATTTGATTTTATTTCTATTTAATTAATATTTTAATTTCAAAGCTTCATACAAAATATATTTCTCTAAAAAAAGATATAGCAAATAATTTCAACGCATCTTTAATTAATTTATTATCTCAATTCTATTCGTATAAATTAGCAATTAAACTCGATGGGTAATAATATACTTATTAAATAATTTATCTTTAGTATTGAAGGTATAAAAAATTATGTGATACCTTGCAAGTTGCTAACCACTGTTGTAAATCGCGGCGACTACCGAGGACAATTAGATTAAAAGCAGCGCCTCTTGCGGCGGCTTGAGATCCATTAGTGCACATTGTACCACCCCATTTGTACCCTGTCACCACCCCCGTTTCGTTCCAAGCGGTCCCTATCTCGAAGCTCAAGTTCTTATTCTCAATGGTAATATGCTCACTTCATACTTACACTCTTTTTTTCTTCTCTTTCTATCACTTACCTCTTGTCTTAGCTCATCACTCTTTATATTATTCTTTTCTTTTCTTTTTTTTTTATTTTTACTGTTTTATATTTTGCTCTCACTTGGTTTTTTTCTTGAGATAGGTCTGGTGTTTCTCTCACGTCACGGGATAAAAGTCGCGTGGAAGTGTTGGTATGAAAAGAATTCATGCAAAATGATCTGATGCGACGTTGAAGCAAGCCTTAATGATATCCTCTATTAACATGTATCAGTGAATGACATCAATTAGTACATTATCCATTGTTGATGTATAATTGGTCTCATTGTATCTACAAAATAACTTTATATCATTATAATAATAATGAAAATAATATAAAGGAGACCAGGGCAAGAAGGCCACTCTGAAAATTTGATCAAAAAAAATTTTTTTTTTTGTCTAATTACTATAGATCCAATATATTTGCGCATTTTTAGCCCTACGCATGACACTGAGGGTAAAATGAACCAGCCGGAAATTCTGAAAAAATGATTTTTTCATATTCTTGTCGTCGAGTTATAAAAAATTGAATGTACATATCCATTTTTCGGCTGGTTCTCTAGGCCTGGGGCAAATTTGGCCACTAAAAATATTCGAAAATAACCAGTTTTTTAATTGATATATTTAAAAAAAAAGCAAAATTATCTGTAATCTATCTTGGTCAAAAATTAAAAAACACGTTTTTTGGGTTAAAAATAATGACAAATAAGAAATATGGAAATTTTAATTTTATTAAATATCGATTAGTAATTAATCTCATCGTCGGGTAACGATTTATTACACAATACAAAAATTTTTTTTGAGTGGTATAAAAGTAAAAATAATTGTCAACAGTAAGAAATACAATTTTAACGTTGAAAAAAATTGAAAAAAAAAAAGATTTCATTACTTTTGGGCGGAGGGCCTTCTTGCTCCAGAAAAAAAAAATTTTTTTTCAGTTTCGGCAAAAAGTCTATGAATTTGTTCGAAATAGAACAAAAGTAAAGTGATTTGATAGTTAAAAGCCACAATAAGTAATAACCGGCTTAGGGGAGCCTTCTTGACCCGCCCTCCCCTACAATTGAAAAATGATCATTTTTTTTTTCATCAAATTAAATTAAACAAAATAATAATTTAAAATGAATATAAATTTTTGTGAATAAAAAAATATTTATTCATTTCTTTTTAATTTTTTAATTTTACTGTGGGAATTGTATGAAATCTATTATAGTTTAAGAAATTGTAGAATAATTGAATAAGCAAACATAAAACTAAAGACTTTGGGAAGGTTATTATAAGTAATATATTGTGTCATTTGCCCGTAGAAAAATCTTTGAGAACATTTACACGTTCGCACGTTGTTAAGCTGAGTGTATGGTTATGCTTAAAAATTAGTGGCATTATGACGGTCCAAACTCGGTTCACCTTCATACGCCGAGTGTACACACTTCATTAAGACCATTAGGATGCATTTGGGCATTAAGGGGTCGCTTCACTTGGCGTTACGACACGGACCCCGCGTGAGCTTGTACCAAGAATCGTGTCTTATTTTCTTTACCCCTCGTAACTACGACATAATAATAATACTGAGAGCAATACGATATAGGCTTAGCCGTGGTAATAAATTCTATCCTGATGCTTTAGTAACTGATACATGTGTCGCACGATTAAGGGGATTCTAGACCGACCACATTCAATGATCCACCCCTAGGCGATTTATACTCCCTTTTATAAGCACATCATTATCGTCAATTAATTTTACGATACAAAGTTATTTTACAAGCAATATATTTTTGCTATCATAAATCCGAAATAAATTATTGCTGTACAATTAAGTTAATAATAATGGGTAATTTTTTTTTTTTTTTTTAGCACAAAAGCATTATTTGTTTTTTTGTAGATAAAATTATCAGAATAAATTTTTCTTAAAAAAAAAATTTTTTTTGTTATTGAATTTTTCTCTTCAAAGATGTATTGAGATATATGTAAGGTAGTTTGTTAAGCTCAATAAAAAATCTGGATCTACATTTTGACGATGAAATTGAGCGATTTATTGCTGTAGTATGAAGATTCTCTAACAGTCAGATGATGTTCCAATGAAAAGATCAAAGCATCCGTTATTTCGAAAGTACAAGCGAAAGGGGACCTTTTTCATGAGATTGATTTTACCGAATAGAGAGCATTTTACGTTTGATAAAAGGTGCGTCAAGGCATGCGTGTGCATAGAACACCGTCGGGGGTCTTAAACTGTATATTTTACCTATACATACATACTTATATGTACTGAAGTTTATTCATATATGTCTAAATACATGCTCTTTAATTTAGCTCTCTACATGTATACATTAAGTGAAACTTTAACTTTTGACGCTTCCTCAGTGATATCGATAATAAACTACTCGTTTGTGCATTATACTTGTTTCTGTACGTGACTGTAATGACAATGATTATAAATCATGTATAATTGATAATGATAAATGTTTGATATTTTATCGGTTATCTTGTAAAGAAAGGGTTTATATTTCTCACGTATTAAATAAATTATTGCTTAATAATATTTCATATTTTTTATTATTTCCCATTGATTACACTGATCAACAATGGTTTTGTTGTTCATTTAGGAGCTGCCAGAGTTGAACGAAGGGGCTGTCCTTGGCTTAGCACTGGGTAATCTAGCTTTGGCACGTCTGTATTGGCCCATTCTTGGGTCAAGAATGGTTACTCAATCCTGGCCATTCCAGTCATTACCCTGGCTTGGACCAGGACTGGGTAACCTAGCCTTGGTCGACTCAATGATTACCCGAGTTTAAGCCAAGACTAGGTTCCCGTGCCTTGATCATTCAATGGCAACCCACACTTGGGCCAGGACTTTTTTTTCTTTTTTTTTTTAAATTTATTGAATTTGTATATATTTTATACATCTACATTTTGTTGGTATAATTAAGTTTACACTGTTTTTATGATTCCTATCCCGCGGATATAACTCATAATACATTTTGTTATGCCTATTTTTTTTTTAGAGTTTGCTTGTTACAAAGGATTTGTTTTGATATTATTAGGGAAAAATTTACAAAAACCTAATAAGATTTACGTTACATATTGGGCCAGGACTGGGTAACCAAGCCTTGGTCGACCCAATAATTACCCGAGTTTACGCCAAGACTAGGTTCCTCTGCCTTAATCATTCAATGGCAACCCAGACTTGGGCCAAGGTAGGATTATCCAAGTTCGGCTATGCTTATAATTACCCATCCTTGGGCTAAAATTGGCTGACCCAGGTTTTTTTATTAATTATTCAATTAACTTAGTATTATGGTTTTTTAAATTAATAATTACTTATTTTTGAATTAAAATAAGTTTTAATTAATAAATATTTTAACATTTTGATTAAAATTATTTACAACTAATAATTAAAACATTTTTTATTTCGATATTATTTGCAATCAACAACCGTAATTATATAATTTTACATATAAAAATTAATTTAATTAAGAAATAACTCATTAATTTTTATAATAAATGTTATTTTTAATGATGGTGGCAGAGTAAAATAATTCAACTGGGTTCTTGATAAATAATCAATTAAATTTCATAAATTTTATTTTAAAAAATTATGTAATTATAATAAAAATAATACGGAATTATTATTTTTTTTTCTTAATCAATAATATTAATTGAATTGCTCTTTATATTTAAAAAAACAAAGAGGTTGTAGTAAAATGAATAAGTAGATCATATAAAAGTTACAGTTCAAAATTAGTAGGGTCGTCTAGTAGCTAAACTCAGAGAGTTTTATAGTATTTTTTACATCGAAAATTGATGTAAAAACTACTCCCTCGTGGACCTGGAATCACTGTAAAATCACATTGAAATCACAGTGAGATTATAGTAAAAACATTGTGAGATCATGATGAAATTACGGTGAGATCACCATGATTTTGTGCCATTCGGTCATTGTAATTTTATGGTTATCTCACAGTGATTCGATAGTGGTTTCACAGCAAATTCACAATGAATTCCCGGGAAAAAATCATCATGCATGATCATGCAGGATTCATGCCTGACCTACATGATTCATGCATAATTCATGCTTGATCCTGCATGACTCATTCATGGCCAGGCATGACTCATTCGTGATCAAGCATGATCATGCATGACTCATTCTAGATCAAGCTTGCGCATGCATTAAGTTTGAAATAATTGTATCCAGAGATATGATCCATCAGGACAGGTCATGCCTAAGCATGCTCTATTATACATGACCATGCATGGTTCATACTTGATCATGCATAACTCATTCATGGCCAGACATGACTCATTCGTGATCAAGCATGATCATGCATGGCTCATTCTAAATCAGACTTGCTCATTACTTACGTTAGGAATAATTGATTCCAGAGATATGATCTATCAGAAAAGGTCATGATTGAGCCTGCTCTGTTATGCATGACCATACATGGTTCATACTTGATCATATATAACTCATTCGTGATCAAGCATGATCATGCATGACTCATTCGAGATCAGGTTTGCTCATGACTTACGTTAGAAATAATCGTATCCAGATATGTAATCCCTCGAGAAAGGTCATGGTTGAGCATGCTCTGTTATCCATGATCATGGATAAATTCACAGTAAATTCACAGTAAATTCACAGTGAATTCACAGTGAATTCACAGTAAATTTACAGTGGACTTACAGTAAATTCATAGTGAATATACACGGAGAAAAAAATGAAGTAAATTTTACTAAAAACTATGAAAATAATTTTACTATCCCGGGTAAATAAAATTATGTATAATTATGTATAATTTTAAATGAAAAATAGCCCTGTATAATTATATATAACTATATATAATTATATAGAACTATATATAATTAAATTCCTATGCAATCAATTAAAAAAATTGTGAATTTTTGTATAGTAGAGACTCTATACTTTTTATTTAACTAATTTTTTTTTGAAAGTCCAAGTTTAATTTCTAAGAAAAATTATTCATGGAAACATTGATCATAAATATTTTTGTCATTATGTAATATAGGATGTACTATATTACCATCAAAAAAGGTACTTATCACTCTGTTTAATAACGAAGGAGTACCCGGGCCAGAATAGTCTCAAGTTTAGAATTTAACAGTTCTGAAATAAGTTTCTTACCAGGGACACTACAAGTGGTGGGCGCGATCTCGTGACGAGCACCGAACTACTTCCGCTGCTGCTTATAGCACTGGTGACTTCCCTCTCCTACATACATATATATTAGGGTGTCCCAAAAAAAATAAATATTTTTTTTTAACCTCTTATGGGTCAAAAGTTACTTTATATTATAAAAAAAATCTACACCAAATTTCAGTCAGATATCTTTAAAATTGAGCTATCACAAATGGAGGTCCCCTTTCCAATCTAAAATAAACGCGAAAATTTTTCATTTTAGTTTTTCGTTATTAAGACTGAAAAAAATTTTTTTTTTAATTCCGTCTGGTATAATTTTGTAGGAAATTAAATTCTCTACATAAAAGTGATAATGCATTATGTACGTCAAATAAACTGGGAAAAAGTTACGGGGCTTCGAAGATCGACATAAATTTACCCGACCGGCATGAATGTCAGAAAGATGTCATTTTGATATCATAAAGTTATCTTAATAAATTATGTTATCTTTCTGATATCAAAAAGACATCTTTCTGACATTAATGCCGGTCAGGTTAGTTTCCTCGGTATTAAATTATTTTTTGTTATTTTTCATGTTTATTCTATCATAAAAATTTTTTTTTTCAAATTTTCACAAGCACGTTTTTGTAGGAAATTTAATTTCCTACAAAAAGTATTTGATATCATATATACGTCAAATGAATGAGAAAAAAGTTACAGGGCTTTAAATGTCAAGGAAAAATCAAGTTTACTTTTCGTTGACATTTAAAGCACTGTAACTTTTTTTGCGTTAATTTGACGTATGTATGATATTAAATACTTTTTGTAGGAAATTAAATTTTCTACAAGAATGTGCTTGTGAAAATTTGAAAAATAAATTCTTTTGATAGAATAAAAATGAAAAATAACAAAAAATAATTTAACACTGAGGAAACTAACTTTCTGTCTTTGAAGCCCCGTAACTTTTTCCCAGTTTGTTTGACGTACATAATGCATCAGTACTTTTTTGTATAGAATTTAATTTCCTACAAAATTATACACGGAGAGAATTTTATGGTAAAAGTTATCATCAAGTTATAGTAAAATTTTTAAACTGAATTCTATAATAGAAAATATCATTTAAATTATTAAATAAACAATCTGAATGGTACAATCTACCAACTATATGATTAAATTTACAATTATTTATGATAATTAGAAATTATAACTTTTATTATTTTAAATAATTACGACTATTATAAACATCGTGATTATTAATAACCTGATGGTAATGTACACACGCACACACACCCGCGCGCACACTCGCCCACACACACGCACACACGCACATGCACACGGGCGCACACACGCACGCACACATTTACACGCACATTCTTAGTTAAAAATTTTTACAACTTTGAATGGTAAAAGTTACCATCTTCGATTGTAACAATTATAATTTTTTATAATTACAATTAGCATCTTCGATAGTAACCGTTACCATCATCAATTGTAACTGTTATCATTTTCAATGGTAAATAATTATGTTATCGGTGAAAAAATTTATTCCCATTTTAAATCGTTAAAATTACAAATTTTGTATTTTAAATAGAATAATTAATTTCTCTACGTGTACCAGGCGGAATTTAAGAAACATTTTTTTTCATAGTTTTAATAACGAAAAACTAATATAAAAAATTTTCGCGTGTATTTTAAATGGGAAAGAGGACCCACGTTTGTGATAGCTCAATCTTAAAGATATCTGGCTGTAATTTAGTGAGGATTTTTTTAGTAATATAAAGTAACGAAAGTATTGAAAAAAAGTAATGAAAACTCGATTTTCGAATATCGAGGTAAAAAAAAAAAAAATTGTCACTATACCACTGTAAAGCTACGATTTGACGACTGCGGTGTCAAATTATCATAAAACCATAGTCAAATCACCATAAATTTACTGTGGAATCATGGTAAAATCACCATTAATTTACCGTGGAATCATAGTGAAATCACCATTAATTTACTGTAAACTCGCAGTAAAATCACAGTGAAATCACTACTAAATCACAATGACAAAATGGCACAAAATCACTGTGAATTCACAATGAAATCACCGTAAACACGCCGTGAACTCACGGTGAAAGTGAATTCACTGTTATTTCACTGTGATTTTACAGTGATTCCAAGTCCGCAAGGGCTATATTATAGTAACATGAGGACAGTATGGAATTTATTGAACAAATTACCGGTAACATAGAAATTTCTAAAATACATAGAACAGAATTTACAAGGTGCACTGATAGAAGTATTTATTTGATGTTAATAAATGCATTTATTTGAAAAAGTTTTTCAGCCTTATTTGGCTAAAATAAGCATTTGTTTGCCTCAAATATGGATTTATTAATAGTTAATAAATCTTATACTTGAGTAAACATCACTGTGATATTCGACTACCGTGCCACTTTATGTTTATAACCTCGAATGGAATGAGTGTGATCGTTAGTAAAGATTTATTATAATATTTCATTTTTTATATATTTTACATAATAATTGTTATCCTCAATTAAAATTAATTGTGCGTATTATTTTCTTTAAAAAAATAAAATTAAACAGTCCTATGAATTATTTGGCATAACCCTGCGCTACTTAATTAACTTCATGTCCCGGGAAAAAATCATCAGGCCTGATCATGCGTTAATCTCATGCATGATCATGTTTGAATATTGGCCAGCCATGAGCATGCATGATCATGGCTGGTAAGGCATGATTGTGCTTTTTCATGCATCATCATGCATGCTCATGGCTGGCTAATATTCAGGTATGATCAGGCCTGAGCAAGCAAAATCCCTCAGATTATTAAAAAAAAATAAATAAAAATAATGATAAGTCAATTTGAAATTAACTTATTTTGTGAGTATTATTGTGTATTTAATGTTTTCTGGTTGAAAAATACTTTTGAAATTTTACCCGCGACGGGTCTCGAACCCACGACCGTCATGTTAGAGCACGTCCGCTGTTCACTAGGCTGAACTATCTTATTCAGTTTACGACGATTTTTAACATCTTTTGAAACCTTAGGGTTGTAAAAAATAAAATATTATTTGAACTCGATCTTGATTTGGTTATTAAATCTTTTTTGAATAATGAATGAAAAGAATTGTAGTTATCAATTACAAGCAAATTTAACAATTACATTAATCTTAATTATTAATTAAAAAAAAAAAGCAATTATATTGAGTGTCATTATCAATTTGGCAAGAATTTATTATTTCAATTCTTTGATTAATTCAAAAAAACAATTTTTAATGAAATTCAGTTAAATTATTTTTCGGAAAAAAAAGATTGGTTTTCGTTATTAATTAAACCAAAAATTATAAATTAAATATATTATGATTATCGATTTAAAAAATGATAATTTTAACTACTATCGTCAAAATAAAAATAAATGTTTAATTATTTGAAGTTTTTCAAAAAAAATATATGATTATCCTTAATTAAAAACCTCAATCAAATCCGATTGAAGCTCGATCGGATTTTAATTGAATTCAATCAGTTCACTCGGAGATTTTGATTAAATTATTTGTAATGCTTGACCGTGCATGATTCATGCATGATCCATGTTTGAACATGCTTACCCTTGCCTGAATCATGCATGCATTAAAAATCAGCATACATGATCATGTATGCTGATTTTTTCCCAGACAATTAATTTAATTTAAATAAATAATAAAATAAAAAGGAAACAATAATTATAATTAATCTAACAGTTTCTATTAACGACTAACTTTCATCTATGAATATGAACGAGTACGCTTAGTCGTGTATGATCAAGCCTGAATATTCATAAATATTTTTCACTATTTGCATATAAAATTGAAAGGTTAAGGTTGACCATGCATAGCCTTGTACGATCATGCCTGTGCCATGCATGATCATGGATAACAGAGCATGCTCAACCATGACCTTTCTCGAGGGATTACATATCTGGATACGATTATTTCTAACGTAAGTCATGTGCAAGCCTGATCTCGAATGAGTCATGCATGATCATGCTTGATCACGAATGAGTTATATATGATCATGTATGAACCATGTATGGTCATGCATAACAGAGAAGGCTCAATCATGACCTTTTCTGATAGATCATATCTCTGGAAACAATTATTCCTAACGTAAGTAATGAGCAAGTCTGATTTAGAATGAGCCATACATGATCATGCTTGATCACGAATGAGTCATGTCTGGCCATGAATGAGTTATGCATGATCAAGTATGAACCATGCATGGTCATGTATAATAGAGCATGCTTAGGCATGACCTGTCCTGATGGATCATATCTCTGGATACAATTATTTCAAACTTAATGCATGCGCAAGCTTGATCTAAAATGAGTCATGCATGATCATGCTTGATCACGAATGAGTCATGCCTGGCCATGAATGAGTCATGCAGGATCAAGCATGAATTATGCATGAATCATGTAGGTCAGGCATGAATCCTGCATGATCATGCATGGTGATTTTTTCCCGGGGTGTCATTTCTTTTTATTCAAATAAGCCATTTATTAACTACTAAAAAATATTTATTTGGCTCAAATAAATCTCATTTAATAAATCATTTGTTAACTATTAATAAATATTTATTTGGTTGAGCTTTCAAATAAATCATTTATTAACTATTAATAAATCTAATTTGGTTCAAATAAATTCTTCGATCAGTGTGCATTGTAATTTTGACAAAGCCACAGATTAAATTTTACCCAAGGAATTGGAATTTCTTAATCTGTTGCTTTGTCAAAATTACAATGCACTTTTGTAAATTCTACTCGATGTATTTTAAAACTTTCTATGTTACCGGTAATTTGTTCAATAAATTCCATACTGTCCTCTTGTTACTATAACATAGTAATTTTTCTATAAATTTTTGATGTAAAAAATACCGTGAAATTCTCTGCGTGTACCGTTCAAACCCAGCTATCAGAAGGACGGCAGCTCGCGCCCAGAGCCCAGCAGAATTTTCACCGAGTTTTTTTCACGTCATTTACTTCACTTAAATAGTTTACACGTTAATGATCAAAAACTTTATTAGGTTAATAATAATAATTTTTTTTTTTAATTAAATTTATTTGTTTTGTCGATGCACGGGCCAGGTCTGGCAACCAGGCTTGGCACGATGTTATCATTTCAGACTTCTACTAAGGCTGGAACAAGGCTGGCTTACAAGCTTGGCCCCGAGTTCTACATAGTTGAACCAAGCCTGGGCAAAGCACGGGCCCATCGTACTTTTCTGTCGGGGTGCCCTAAATATTTGAGTGGTTTTAGAAATATTGCATGTAAATGATCCGAATTGTGAGTATAATTTTATAAAATTGGCTCTATCCATACGAAGTTGCCGTTAATGGAAAAAATGCCGTTGGTTGGCCGATGTCTGACTGCCGTCGATCGGCCAAGCATTGGAGTAGTATTGGCCCAAACCTGGTTAATTACCAGCAACCGTTTTATTTTTTATCAAAATAGCGTAGTCCAATCGAAGTAAGTTTTTATTAAAATTTTTGAATGTATATGTTATGGCATTACTGTTTTCATATCAGAATATCACTTCTCGTCAAGGAGACGACAGTCATTCGACGCTGCCGATGGCTGGCCAATGAATGGCTACTTATGACTGGCCGATTATCAGTCTGCAATTCTGGGCCACTGTTGGTGAATTACTCCATGCAGTGGTCCATCATTGATTCTTGTTAAATAAAAAATCTACTAATCAATTATTAAATATTCAAATAACTAATTATTATGCACGAAGAGAATTTCATTGTATTATCCACAATACAAAATTTTTAATTTTAACTATCTAAAATAGTAATAGAATTTTTCAGTGGTTATAATAACTAGTTTTACCATTGAAAATGATAACAGTAACAAATGATTGTGTTGACGATTACTATCGAAGACGGTAATTCTAATTATTAAAGATTATATTTGTTACAACCTAAGATGGTAACTGTTACCATTTAAAGTTGTAAAAATTCTTAAACAAGAAATAGGATAAATTGATAGAAATTAAAATCCTTTATTTATATTCATAATATGCATATGTGGGTGTGCTTACGTGTGTGCGTGTGTGTGTGCGGCCATATATTTTTCATTTATCCCGGGCATACATGGTCATACACATTCATACAAAACCATGTATGGCCATATATGGCCTTATATGATTCATACATGGCCATGCATGACTGTATTAAAAAAGTTGGTATGACAATGTATGGCTAAATATACTCCATGTATGGCCATATATGCTTTATATATGAACTACCCTGATAAAAAAATCTAATTTGAAATGATTTGAAAATTCTAAATTATTTCATATTGTACGCGTACCTATCATAAAATTATAATTTGAAATAATTCAAAATAATTTGAAATTATCGAGTTTGAATTATTTTAAATTATAAAAATATAATTTGAAATAATTCAAAATGATTAAAAATTCACAACTTCGAATTATTTTAAATTACAAAAATATGATTTGAAATAATTCAAAGTATTTTAAAATTATCGACTTCGAATTATTTTAAATTATAAAAATTTAATTTGAAATAATTCAAAATGGTTTGAATCTTCAATATTGCAAATCTAACCGAATGGTTAAATCATGTTGCTTTCAAGTATAATTTTCAAATAAATCATTTTTTATTGTATAGAATCATGAAAAAGGAGAATTTAATTTAAGGATTTATAAAATTATTTGGTATGATTTGAATCATTTCAAATTAGAAAATAATATCGTGATTTCTGGTTCCTCGGACAATTCAAAATTATTTGAAATAATTTGAACGCTTGAATCATTTCAAATTAAATCAAATTAGAAAATAATATTGGAATTTCTGGTTCCTCGGACAATTTAAAATTATTTGAAATAATTTTTACGCTCGAATCATTTCAAATTAAATCAAATTAGACAATAATATCGCAATTTCTGGATCCTCCGAAAATTTAAAATCACCCGGGACAAAATGATCAGACCTGATCAGACATGAGTCTTCAGGCCTGATCAGACATGAAAAATGAACATGCCCGATCAGGCCTAGTCAGGCATGATTAGGTATGTTCATGCCTGTTCATGCGCATCCGGGTGAAAAAATTATAGATAAAAAATGGCCCTCTATAATTATATATAATTATGTATAACTATATATAATTATTTCTATAAAAATTAAAAAATTCGGGCTTGTTCAGGATTTGAAACGTGGACCTCGCGCTCGAAAGTTTAACCCGCTACCCGTTGACCTAAGAGATTGACTTGAAAAGTAATTTTTGTATGAAATTCAAGTAATAAAAATCTTATACGTGATAGATTCTTGGTCAACAAAATTTTATATCTAATTTATTAATTATTGACTTATAATTATATAAAATTAAATATAAGTTATATATAATTATAAGTAAGTTAGTAATATTTAATTATAACTAAGATTTTGAATTTAATCCCATATATCAGGCTGGATCAGACATGAAAAGGCATGGACATGTATGATCATAGGCCTGAACGTATTTAACACTTCAGACATGAACAGGCACGGGCAGGTATGATAAGGCCTGATCATGACTAATTTCAGGCCTGACCATACATTAACAGGCATGGTCAGGTCTGACCATTTTTTCCCGAGTATTTGAAATAATTTGAACGATCGAATCATTTCAAATTAAATCAAATTAGAAAATATCATTAAATTATTTCGAATAATTTTAAATTGTCCGAGGAATCAGAAATTGCGAAATTATTTTCTAATTTTATTTAATTTGAAATGATTACAGCTTTTAAATAATTTTGAATTTCCGAGGAACCAGAAATTGCGATATTATTTTCTAATTTGATTTAATTTGAAATGATTCGAAAGTTCAAATTATTTCAAATAATTTTAAATTGTTGAGGAACCAGAAATTGCAATATTATTTTCTAATTTGATTTAATTTGAAATGATTCGAGCGTTCAAATTATTTCAAATAATTTTCAATTGTCCGAGGAACCAGAAATTGCAATTTTATTTTCTAATTTGATTTAATTTGAGATGATTTGAGCGTTCAAATTATTTCAAATCATTCTAAATCATGAAATAATATTTCGTTATTTTTTAATTCAATATAATTTAAAATGATTCATTCTGAAATTTATGCTCAAAAGCAAAATAATTTAGTCAACTTGGAATGATTTAAAATGATTAAGAATTACGTAATCATTTCAACTCATCAAATCAACTCAAATCATTTCAAATTAGATTTCTTAATCAGGGTATATAGGGCCATACATGGTCATATATGTATCCTTTTTCACAGGAGTATTTATTCGAGATTTTTTAATTTCGAGTTTTCAATCGTGTTTTTTTAAGCTGTGTGTATCCATCGTTTTTCTTGAAAATTTTCTATCTTAAACTTCTGTCTATCCTGCAACTTTTAAGCGCAGTCTGGTAGTGGGCCTTTCAAAATAACTATTTTTTTTCGATTTTTATAAATTGAAAACATTTTTTTTTCGCTATAAATTATTACCAATACCGATTTTTGACAGTGTATACTTTTTAACTTCCCGCTAAGAAAATCGAAGATTTTAAAAAATTTCGGGAAGTTACTGTTTTCACCCCGATTTGCAAAAATCGAAATTCCAACAGATGTCGACGTTTTGAGATTCTAGGAAGCTATTTTGACTAAATTCCAGATGATGTCCGAGTGTATGTACGTATGTAAATGTTCTGTAACTTTTGAACGGATGAACCGATCTTGATCGTCAAGGTGGCATTCGACGCGGCTTCTTAATTACTATAAGCACTGGAAATTTGATCTTAATCGGTCGGGTACGTTCGGAGATATTTCAAAAATAAAATTTTTTTAAAAATGTTCTTTTTGAATAACTTTTAATTCGCTCGATGGACTGATTCCAAAATCTAATCAGCTCTAAAACTTTATAAGCCGCGTCGAATGCCACCTCAACCATCAAAATCGGTTCATTCGTTCAAGAGATATCGTTGGAGAAAAAATGGTAAAAAACGTTATTTTTCACAAACAAAGGCATACAAAAGTATTTTCGAGCTCAAGGAGCTCGAAAACTGCGGGAAGTTTTGGGGCTGGCCCGCAGGGTCAACTGACAGACCGATTTTTTTTCTTACGCATTATAAATTGATTTCGATATTTTTTTGTTCTGAATAGAGATTTAAAAGCAGTAAGTAAAAGTTAATGTTATTTAGGAGCAGTTACAATAAATGTTTTTGTTTATTTAGAAACAACTATTTTGAAGCAAAAGAAACATTAGATTCGTTATATAATACAGCTATGACCATCGCAGAAACTCTAAAAATTTCATACAATTACTCGAAAACGCGACGGAACTGTATTACAAACGTTTTTATTTATTTTCGTGCTTTTTTTTAATTTTTACATTAAAGATTGTTTTATGAACTAGAGTGCTGCTTAGTTAGTACACTGAAGAAACGATATGTTTATAGTTAAGATATTTTTTTTAATATCAATAAATGGTAGATTTAATTATGGACTATTAGATTTCCGTTTATTATGAATAAACAATATATTCATTTCGAATATATAGCTCCGTCGTTTTTTCGAATAATTCTATGAAATTTTTGAGCTCCTGTAATGATCTTAGCTGTATTGTATGGCAAATCTAATGTTTTTTTTTGTTTCGAAATAGTTGCTTCTAACTAAATAAAAACATTCATCGTTACTGCTCCTAAATAGCATTAACTTTCATTTATTGCTTTTAAATCCCTCCTCAGAACAAAAAAATATCGAAATCAATTTATAATGTGTAAGAAAAAAATCGGTCTATCAGTTGACCCTGCGGGCCAGCCGCAAAACTTACCGCTCTTCGAGCTCGTAAATACTTTTGTATGCCTTTGTTTTCGTAAAAAAACGTTTTTTACCATTATTTTTCTAACGATATCTCTCGATCGAATTAACCGATTGAGGCGGTTAAGGTGGCAATCGACGCGTTTTATTGAGTTCTACAGCTGATCAGATTTTGAAATTGATTTATCGAGTCGTTTTTGAGAAATTTCGAAAATACTAAAAAAAAAATTCTTTTTTAATTCTTTCGACAACGGTTTCCCTTGAAGAAATGAACCGATTTTAATGGTTGAGGTGGCATTCGACGCGGTTTATATTCGACTGGGCTTAAAGTTTCAGAGCCCAGTTGATTTTTGAATCAATCTATCGAGCACATTACAAGTTATCAAAAAAAAACATTTTTGAAAAAATTTTATTTTTGGAATATCTCTGAACGAGCCCTACCGATCAAGCTCAGATTTTTACAGCTTTTAGATATTCACAAGCCGCGTCGAATGCCACCTTGACTATAAAAATCAGTTCCTCCGTTCAAAAGTTACAGATATTTACATATGTACGTACATACATACATACATACACTCGGACATAATCGTGAAATTAGTCAGAATAGCTTCCTAGAACCTCAAAACGTCAAGATCTGATAGAAATTCGATTTTCGACAAACGGACCGAAACCAATAACTTCCCGAATTTTTGAAAATTTGCAATTTTCTTAGCGGGAAGTTAAAAATATATAAAATATGTATAAAGAATATATTTTAAATAGCTAACTTTTGGCCGATTTTCGTATATATTTTATTAGGGTGATCCATTTGAAAAAGTTAAGAAAATCGGAAACAACAATTTTTGAAACCTTCCGATTTGGCGTGGAATGCTCCATAGTCATCATTTAAACTGTGACAAGATTTTAGAGTATTTAATATAATTTGATTATATACTTGAGTAATATATTCTATTTTGATAATCTATTCTATGATATTTTGGTTACTTTCAATTAGAACTGCGATTCTATTGACACCAATGTTTTTTAATAAAAAACTACCTAAATTAAAACAAAAAGAAACTGCCTATCTGTATAAAAGATCGGGTAAATTAGCATCTATTTTTAACTTCCCGCTAAGAAAATTGAAAATTTTCAAAAATTTGGGAAGTTTTTGGTTTCGGTCCGATTTTCGAAATACGAATTTCTATCAGACCTTGACGTTTTGCAGTTCTAGGAAGCTATTCTGACTAATTTCACGATGATGTCCAAGTGTATATATGTGTGTAGGTACGTACGTATGTAAATATCTGTAATTTTTGAACGGATAAACCGATTTTTATAGTCGTGACATTCGATACGGCATGTTAATATCTAAAAGCTGTGAAAAATTGAGCTTGGTCGGTAGGTTGCGTTCAGAGATATTCCGAAAATAAAATTTTTCCGAAAATGTTTTTTTTTTTTATAACTTTTGATATGCCTTATGGATTGAGTCCTCAACCGTCTTGATCGGTCAAATCGTTTGAGAGATATCGTTGGAGAAAAAATGGTAAAAAACGATTTTCTTTCGAAAACAACGGCATACAAAAGTATTTTCGAACTCGAAGAGTTCAGAATTCACCGATTGCCACGGTTGAGGTAGTAATCGACGCGTTTTATTGCGTTCTAGAGCTGATCAAATTTTAAAATTGATTTATCGAGTCGTTTTTGAAAAATTTCAAAAAAACTAATAAAACATTTTTTTTTAATTCTTTCGTTAACGGTTTCTCTTGAACGAATGAACCAATTTTGATGGTTGAGGTGGCGTTCGACGCGGCTTATAAAGTTTCAGAGCTGATTAGATTTTTGAATCAATCCATCAAGCGAATTAAAAATTATTAAAAAAAAACATTTTTGAAAAAATTTTATTTTTGAAATATCTCCGAACGTACCCTGCCGATTAAGCTCGAATTTTCAGTGCTTATACTATTTAACAAGCCGCGTTGAATGACAACTCGACGATCAAAATCGGTTCATCCGTTTAAAAGTTACAGATTATTTACATACATACATACATACATACATACATACATACATACATACATACATACATACACTCGGACATCATCTTGAATTTAGTCAGAATAGCTTCCTAGAACCTCAAAATGTCGACATTTGTTGGAATTTCGATTTTCGCAAATCGGGGTGAAAACAATAACCTCCCGAAATTTTTGAAAATCTTCGATTTTCTTAGCGGGAAGTCAAAAAATTTATGGAACTATAGACCAAGTATGATTTTAATGTATTTTGGTCCGTTTAATCCAAATCTGAACTTTATTCAACCATAAGCCATTTAAAATCTAAGTAAATTGCAAAAATAACCTCGAAAATTGCGAAAAATAGCAAAAAATTGAGGGCTAACGGGCCAAATAAACTTTAAATTTCTATTTATTTACAAATTGTTAAAATTTTAAATTAATAAAGAATTACAAGACTGGAAAGCCATCAAAATCTGAAAAATAAATTTAAATTTATACTCCGCGAATCAAATAACGTAATATATATTTTGTTTTGATTTAAAAAATGATTTTCATCACAAGAACATCAATTTTTTGAAATTTTCAGAGATTTTTTGCTATTTACTTAGATTTTTTAAGATACATAAGTCAAAGAGGCTTAAGATTTAGATTTAACGGATCGAACTACGTAAAAATCATGATTGATCTATTAATCTACCCGGGAAAAAATTTTTTCATAAAACTTTATAAATTTTTGTAAAATTTCACTAATGAAATTTCATGAAATTTTATGAAATTTCCTAAAATTTTATAAAAATTCATCGAGTTTAATCAAATTTTATGCTGAAAATGGCCTGATAAAATTTTATGAAAATTTATAAAATTTTACAAAATTTCATAAAATTCTACAGTCACCATTAATTTTCCGAAAAAAATATTAGATTTTGAAGAAAAAATTGCAATTAGATTTTACACATTGATCTAATGGATAAAGGCATTACTGAGACAGACTAATTATATTTTTTATTGACGAAAAAATCCTGGTGACTGCTGGGCTCGAACGTACGTCCTTTCGATTTGTAGTCCTTGCTGCTATCCACTGCGCCAAGCCACGTACGTGATCGCGAATGAATAGATAGATATACCATATCGAGATATGGAGTTTTAAACTTTTATACGAAATTTGATTTAATTTTATAAGATTGCATGAAATTTTATATAATTTTGGAGGAACCGATAATTTCATAATGAGGTATATAACATACTGCGTTACAGATGCCATAAGGGCGTATAAAATTTTTTTTTTCTTCAGGAATTGGCGTAATTATATTTTATAAGTATAACAGACAAAAAAATTTGTTTACAAAAACCAAACTTTTTTTGGCGTTTGACCGGGAGCCATGAGGGCGTATAAAAAAGATTATTTTTTGAAAATCGACGTAATTATGTTCTAAAAGTTAATGCTAACTAAAAAAAACTTTTTTAACATTTCGGTTTTTTTTATACTTGAAAAAAATTTTTTTTTTTTTTTAAATTAAAATTTTTATTCAACTAACGAAAAAAATTTTCCTAAGTTCGAACGTTTTTTATCATTCTTATACTTTTGGATCACAATCACGATGGTTCCGGACACTAAATTTTTTTCGTCTCTATTATACTTATAGAACATAATTACGTCAATTTCTATATGCCCTTATGGCTTATCTGCGGTATATTTTGCAGGTATACGTATGTCATCTGTAACGCGACATAATAACACGGGAAAAAATATTTTCATGAAATTTTATAAAATTGTGTTACGTTCCCGTAATATTTTATTGATTAAATTAAATTAATTATTTTTAATTAAATAATTTTATACAATGTAACGGAAATCGGTTATGATAAGAGAGTCGCCGTGGCTCGCGGGTAGTCAAAACAGATGACGATGCATTAGACCCGGGCCACGACGATTCTCTCACAGGGAACCTGAGATGCAGCGTCAACATTTTGTCAACTCTGTTGACTCTATTATATTTTTTATAATGACTAAATAGTCAGTCTTATGAGAGAGCTCATGGAGCTCAAACCTCTGCTCCCCAGCCATAATTAATAAATTATAATTAATCCTAATGTAATTTAACCTTATTTTGGGCTGCCATTAGGCAGCCCAATACCCTACGACTCCATGGTTATATTGGGCGCTGCTACTGGCAGCCCAATAATTCAAAAATCATCAATTAAATATTGGGCGCTGATACCGGCTGCCTAATAATTTATCCAGTTCTAAGCGCTGCCACCGGCTGTCCAGGATCATCCAAATCTCATATCCTAATAAACAATATGGAGACCGGGTCGCGCGATACTACACTTTAAATCGCGAAAATTAAATAAAATAATAATTTATAAAATAATCGACGACCACGGCCCACCAGGGGTCTATAGACACTCTAACGAGGCCAAACCTGGACATTAATCGAAAATTAAATAATTAAAAATATTTTAATTAATCTGGAGAATTTCCAAAACGTAACAATTGTACTATTAAAATTTTATAAAATCTGAAAAAATTATATAAAATTTTATAAGAATTTATAAAATTTAAAAAAATTTCATCAAATTGTATATGGAAACCATAAGATAATTTATATAATATTTTATGAAATTTGATAAAATTTTGTAAAATTTCGTGGTTTTATAAAATTTCATAAAATTTTGTAAAAGGAGACGAAATTTCAGAAAAATTCATAAAGTTTTACATAATTGTTATCAAGATTCCAAGGAGTTATTGGTATGAACTTTCATAAATTTTTTTAAGATTTTATGAAATCTAATAAAATTGTATGAAATTTTATAAAATTTTACATATTTACTACCAAGATCCGAAGAAGTATTGTAAAAATTTTTTTTTTAATTTCTAAAATTTCTTGAAATTACATGAAAGGGTATAGCCGGATAAGCATGCCGAATCGGCCCCCACGGAGTTTTCTATCGGGACTTCGGAGATCATTTTAGTACCAAATGAAGAAAAATCAGTCAAAATTTCAGCTCTTAATCCCAAATAGTTTTAAAGTTATTGAAAAAAAAACCTATTTTTCAATTTTTATTTTTTTTTTCACCAGTTAAATTCAAAATTAATCAATGGCCATTTTTTCCTAAATACTTATAAGTAAAAGCCATGACAAAACACTTTTGTCATGATTCCCGAGTTAAAAGCCGATTTTTAACAAAAGAAAGAAACCTAAAATTATTTTTTTGACTGCATTTTCGAAAACTCGCAATCACCAAAATTTTGTCAGAAGACGTCTTTTACACTCTCCTGTACTCACGAATTTTTTCAATCTTTCAGTTTGGTGCAACATTATAAAAAAAATTGAAGACTGATTTTTTTTGATAATTTAGTCTTTAAACTAATTGATATCATTTTCTCGACTAGAATTTTTCATAAGGACCTGACGAGGTCCTTATCAGGTTAACCTTATTTCAAATAAGGACCCGATCAGGATATCCTGTCGAGGACCTGATGTGGATTTAACGCTTAAGACCCATAAGGTTCTTATCTGAATTGCCTTATCAGGTCCTTACCAGGATATCCTCATCGAATCCTCATCAGAATTACCTTATCAGGTCCTTACCAGGATATCCTCATCAAATCATTATCAGGGTTGCCTTATTAATAATTATTTTTAAAGAAATATTAAATTGCGAAAAAAATATAAGAGAATCTTAATTCGATCGGGAATGTTATCTATTGTATTAAGAGCGTTAATTAGAGGGAGTAAACATCTTTTTTATTGATGAAAAAATCCCGATGACTGCTGGGCTTGAACCTGCGGCCTTCCGATTCAAACTCCTTGATGCTATTCACTGCGCGGACATACATATGTGATCTTGTAAGTGTAAATATTATATTCATTATGATGTCAAAGAATAACTGATGAAGAAGTAAAAAAGCCGTGCTGCAATGATTGACGTGATTTTTATAAAATATTCATTTGCAATTTGTTTCATTATTAGCCTGTGAATAAAATATTTAAAGGGATTGGATAACTTTTTTTGAATAAAGATTTCCTGACGAGGTCTTGATAAGGAACTTGTCAGGTCGACCCGATGGCAAATAACTTCTTTTAACTTCCCGCTAAGAAAATTGCAAATTTTCAAAAATTCGGGAAGTTATTGGTTTCAGTGCGATTTTCAAAAATCGAATTTCTAAGAGATATTGACGTTTTGAGGTTCTAGGAAGCTATTCTGACTAATTTCACAATGATATCCGAGTGTATGTATGTATGTACGTACATATGTAAATATCTGTAACTTTTGAACGGAGGAACTGATTTTTATAGTCAAGGTGGCATTCGACGCGGCTTGTGAATATCTAAAAGCTGTAAAAATCTGAGCGTGATCGGTAGGGTTCGTTCAGAGATATTCCAAAAATAAACTTTTTTTAAAAATGTTTTTTTCAGATAACTTTTTATGTTCTTGATGGATCGATTCCAAAATCAACTAGGCTCTGAAGCTTTATAAGCCGCGTCGAATGCCACCTTAACCATCAAAATCGGTTAATTCTTTCAAGAGAAACCGTTGTCGAAAGAATTAAAAAAAAAACTTTTTTTTAGTATTAAGGAAATTTCTCAAAAACGACTCAATAAATTAATTTCAAAATCTGATCAGTTGTAGAACTCAATAAAACGCGTCGATTGCCACCTTAACCGTCTCAATCGGTTAATTCGTTCAAAGGAAACAGTTGCCGAAAGAATGAAAAAAAAAAATTTTTTTTAGTTTTTTTAAAATATCTCATAAACGATTACATAAATTTATCCTAAAATCTCATAAACTTTAGAACTTAAAAAAAAGCGTCGATTGCCACCCCAAACGTTTCAATCGGTTAATTCGTTCGAAAGATACCGCTGTCAACAGAATTGCAAAAAATTTATTTTTCTAATAAAATCTAAATTTTTGGAACTAATAAATAATGGTTTTTTTATTTTTTTCGTTAATATTAGTGATTAAAAAACTGCAGTGAATGATACTTTTAATGTCAAAATCGATTAAGAGTTTCGATAGATATTAGTAATTAAACATACGAAACTTTACAATTTCCATCATTTATTCCGAATAACTCATAATATTATTTATCTATTTTTTTCAAAAAGTTGTTCCTATATAAAAGTTCAGAAAACTGCGAAAAATACCATTTTTAACTTCCCGCTAAGAAAATCGAAGATTTTCAAAAATTTCGGGAAGTAATTGTTTTCACCCCGATTTGCAAAATCGAAATTCCAACAGATGTCGACCTTTTGAGGTTCTAGGAAGCTATTTTGACTGAATTCCAGATGATGTCCGAGTGTATGTATGTATGTATGTACGTATGTATGTATGTATGTATGTATGTACGTACGTACGTACGTATGTAAATATTCTGTAACTTTTGAACGGATGAATCGATTTTGATCGTCAAGGCGTCATTCGACGCGGCTTGTTATTTACTATAAGCACTGAAAATTTGAGATTCATCGGTAGGGTACGTTCGGAGATATTCAAAAAATAAAATTTTTTCAAAAATGTTTTGTTTGAATAACTTTTAATTCGTTCGATGGATCGATTCCAAAATCTAATCAGCTTTAAAACTTTATAATCCGCGTCGAATGCTACCTCAGCCATCAAAATCGGTTCATTCGTTCAAGAGAAACCGTGAACGAAAGAATTAAAAAAAAAATTTTTTTTCAGTTTTTTTTGAAATTTCTCAAAAACGACTCAATAAATCAATTTCAAAATTTGATCAGCTCTAGAACTCAATAAAACGCGTCGATCGCCACCTTAACCGCCTCAATCGGTTAATTCGATCGAGAGATATCGTTAGAAAAATAATGGTAAAAAACGTTATTTTTCAAAAACAAAGGCACTCAAACGTATTTTCGAGCTCAAAGAGCTCGAAAACTGCGGGAAGTTTTGAGGCTGGCCCGCAGGGTCAACTGACAGACCGATTTTTTTAATTAGAATATCCTGACGAGGTCCTGACAAGGAACTCGTCCGGTTGACCCGATGGCAATTAACTTCTTTTCGAATAAGGATATTCTGATGAGGTCTTGATAAGGAACTCGTCAGTCGACCCAATAGCAAATAACTTTTTTTTTAATAAAGATTTCCTGGTGATGTCTTGATAAGGAAATCGTCCGGTTGACCCAATGGCAAATAACTTTTTTTTGAATAAGGATATCCTGATGAGGTCCTGATAAAGAATTCGTCAGGTTTGCCCTAATAAGGCAATCCTTATATTAACTGGTGACACGACCGTTGATCCGAAGACAATCAATCTGCGACAATTAATCCGCGACAATTGATCCGTAGACAATTGATCCTAGCGACAATTTATCCGTCGACAATTGATCCTAGGGACAATTCATCCGTAGACAATTGATTCTAGCGACAATTCATTCGAGCGATTATTGATCCGACAAACATTTATTTGTATTATTAAATGAAGATTATCAAAATTACACGTACACAAAATGAATGAAAAAAGGGCGTAATTGTCCGCGGATCAATTGTCGTGGATCAATTGTCCTCGAATCAACGGTCAGGTAATCTATTAACCTGACAAGGTCCTTATGCTACTTCAGGCAAATCAGGAAAAAATTCTAGTCGGGTTAATGTTGACGTGGTTGACATGGTGCTATGTCTATTTTATGTTGGAAAGCCGATTATTTTTGTATTTCTTGACTATTAAAATGATATCGATTTGTTGAAAGACTAAATTATCAAAAAAAATCAGTCTCCAATTTTTTTATAATGTTGCACCAAACTGAAAAAATTGAAAAAATTCGAGAGTACAGGAGAGTGTAAAAGACGTCTTCTGACAACATTTGGTGATTGCAAGTTTTCAAAAACGCAGTCAAAAAAATAATTTTAGGTTTCTTTCTTTTGTTAAAAATCGGCTTTTAACTCGGGAATCATGACAAAAGTGTTTTGTCATGGCTTTTACTTATAAGTATTTAGGAAAAAATGGCCATTGATTAATTTTGAATTTTACTGGTGAAAAAAAAAATAAAAATAGGTTTTTTTTTCAATAACTAAAACTATTTGGGATTAAGAGCTGAAATTTTGACTGAATTTTTTTCATTTGGTACCAAAGTGATCCCCGAAGTCCTCATTGAAAACTCTGTGGGGGCCGATTCGGCATGCTTATTTGGCTATACCCTTTAATGAAATTATGTAGATGTATTGAACTATGAAATTGTAAGAATATTTTTAAAAATTAAATAGAAACCAAGAGATAATTTTCATGAAATTTTTATGTAAGGCCAAAACTTCAATTATGTAAAATTACACGAAGTTTTATAATATTTCATAAGACTTCATATAATTTCATGAAATTTTATAAAAATATATGAAATTTTATGCCACTAAGTCCTTGGAATCTTCATAAGAATTGTGTAAAATTTTATAAATTTTAATGAAATTTTATAAATTTTAATGAAATTTTATAAATTTTAATGAAATTTTATAAAACTTTATGAAGTTTTACAAAAATTTATGAAATTATGCAAAACTTTATGAAATTTTACAAAAACGAAGTTTTGGCCTTTCACGAAATTTCACAAAATTTTACAAAATTATATGAAATGTTACAAAATTTTATGAAATTTCATCGAGTTATCTCATGGTTTCTGATAAAATTTCATAAGATTTTTTCAAATTTTATAAATTTTTATAAAATTTTGTAAAACGTTGTGAAATTTCACAAAAATATATAAAATTTAATACCAATAACTTCTTGGGACCTCAATAACAATTATAAAAACTTTATAAATTTTCATGAAATTATATAGAATTTTATAAAATTATATATAATTGCATAAAATTTTATGAAAATTTATAAAATTTCACAAAATTTCACCAAATTTCATAGAATTTGTTAAAATGTTGTGAAATTTCATCAAATATTATGAAAATTTTTTTTCCCGGGTTAAAAGTAATATTAATTAAGTAAGAATTAATAAGTCAATCGTCAATAAGAAAATAATCTATAATCTATAAGCCGTGAGGTAAGTTAGTGAGTTTTACATACGTTGCCGAGTTTAAATAATTGCGGGTCTTTGCTTTGCAAGAACCCCAGCCCACTGCTCTGTTTAAGTAAATAAAAATTTGTTAGAGGCCAGCCTAAGCCAGGGTTCAAGTCGCGAATTCTGGTCGCTGCTGTTAAAATCGCGAAGACAAAAAGCGATTTGTCTCAATATATATATATATATAGTTTAGGGTGGCGCAAAAAAACCGACTATTTTTTTTTTTTTGATCTCGCATGAAAATTTTTTGGTTTACGATGTTTTAAGAAGCCTCTCCAAAAATCAGCTCGATAAAAAATTTTAAAGAGGTTGCTCACGAATTTTGAAAATATAAAAAATGATCGAAATTCGACTTTTTTAGGTAGATTTTTTTAAAAATCTAGGTATTGTGTTTGTCCTCATGGTCGATTTTTCAAGGAATTTTGTCATAACCTATCATAATTGGTTGAGTAGAGTTCAAAAATACCATTCGTTCAAAAATTTATATATATATATATATATATATATATATATATATATATATATATATATATATATATATATATATGTATGTTGTATAGACAATTGTGTGACATTTTCAGTTATATTTTATTACGCTTGTGTGACTTTGATACCTTTCTGTGACGTTACAAAAAGGTTTTTATGTTATACATTACGCTTGTGTGACAGTCACAGAAGGGTACAGTGTACAAAATATTATTTACTATCATTTAGACCTTAGTGTGACACACGTTACTGATACTTAAACCTTGTGAAGCAAAATTTTTAATGAACTTATGAATGAAAAGTAATTTATTTTGATTCTTCAGACATCGAGAAATTAACAAATTTTTTTGAAGATAGAAACAATGCCTTAAAGAACAGCTTCGAGGATTTTCAAAATTTAAAGATCAAAATAAAACGTTGCATTGAGGATTTTTTGCACGTTGAAACATTGATGATAGGAGATTAATATTCTTGCTAAACTAATTAAAATTTGGTAAGATTGATTAGAATTGAAATTTTATGATATTTAAAACTTTGTTCAATTAGTCTGCGACGATTTCATTGTATCTGCAGTATATTTTTCGGAATTTTCGATAAGTGCAGGAAAAAAAAACGAAAAACCAGTTGAACGTGCGAACCATCATCAAAACATTCCAAATAAAACATTAATAATTTCGATCCATATGAGCTCGAGAAAAGTATCGATTAATATTTTATTATAAAAATTAGGGAACATAATTACTCTGTAAACAAATGATTTTATAAAATTTTATAAAATGTTAGTACTAAAATTTTCTAAAATTATATAAAATTTCATAAAAACATTTTTTCCCGGGTTATTATAAATTAATACTTTAAAATATGGCGAATAAGAAATTATGTGTAACCATAAATACAGCCACGAATTTTTCGTGATTACTAGTGGCCAATGGACGAGAGGAGCGGACTACAATCCATCGAACACAAAAGTTGAGAAGCATCGAGGAAGGACATGAATTGGATGGGTGACCCATCCAGGAAAAAAAAAATGATTTCATGAAATTTTATACTGAAAATGGCCTGGTAAAATTTTATAAAACTTCATAAATGTTTATAAAATTTTATAAAAATATTTTTTCCCGGGATTTATGTGTTTGATTACGTTGGATGAACTCAATACATTCAGACAGAAATTAGAAAAAGTGATTAAAAGAGAATAAAATAAATTTTCAGTTAGATCCGAGCGTACATTTTTCAAACCTCCGAGACAAATATGAAAGAAATTTTCAGTCATATTTCATTACCCTTGTGTGACTTTGATAACTTTCTATGACGTTGCACACAGGTTTTTATGTTATACATTACGCTTGTGTGACGGTCTCAGAAGGGTATAGTGCACAAAATATTATTTACTATCATATATACCTTAGTGTGACATACATTACTGATACCGTGTGAAGTAAAATTTTTACTAAACTCATAAATGTGAAATAATTTATTTCGATTCATCAGACATCGAGAAATTAACAAATTTTTTTTGAAAATAGAAACAATGCCTTAAAGAACAGCTTCGAGGATTTTCAAAATTTAAAGATCAAAATAAAACGTTGCATTGAGGATTTTTTGCACGTTGAAACATTGATGATAGGAGATTAATATTCTTGCTAAGCTAATTAAAATTTGGTAAGATTGATTAGAATTGAAATTTTATGATATTTAAAACTTTGTTCAATTAGTCTGCGACGATTTCAGTGTATTTGCAGTACATTTCTCAAAATTTCTTGTAAGGGTGGGAAAGAAAATTGAAAGCCGGTTGAATTTGAGAATCAGCATCAATACTTTTCATGAAAAACATTAATAATTTTAATCTTTTCGAGCTCGAAAAAAGTGATTCAGCAGTTAAGTAATTTCTGACAATATTGGACTGATTCACTGTTGACTGATTTCTCATGGATTAGCAGGAATTATGATTGACAAGCTGGTAAATTTTCGAATAACAGCATTTTTTATTACCTTATTAGACTCGAAATTACAGTCGAACTGTTGAGTTTCCCAGCAATTTTATTGAAAAATTTTTTATAGACAAAATAATTTCTGACAAAATTGTGCGACATCAATGTAGCCGTATCTATCATAGTTTAGCGAAAATTTTAATTCACAAGCTGGCAGATTCCTAAATCAAAGAATTTTTTATCAAATTTTTCGTTACCTCCTTAGATTAGAAATTACAGCCAAGCTGTTGAGTTTCCAAGCAACGTTAATAAAACTTTTTTTGTCGAAAAAATCATTCCTGACAAAATTGTACTGATTTATTGTAAACGTATTAGTAGTACAAATAAGTTTCCGCCGTTTTATTGTAGATGGCGCAGCACGGAGTTTCGGTTAGCTTTCGCAGATGATAACCGGCTTAAAAAATAGTTTGGACATTCAAGAACAACATAACCTATTAATATCATTGATTTCATATTGGTAAAATATAATTTTTATAAGTTGAAAATGTCAAAATTTGAGCCAAGTAAGCGTCATTTGCGGGAAATATTAGTTTACTTCTTTAATTTAAAGAAATCTGCTACTGAGGTGCATCAATTGCTCGTAGAAGCATATGGTGAGGGTGCTTTGAGTGAGAGAACGTGTCGAGAGTGGTTTCAAAAATTTAAAAACGGTGATTTCGACGTAGAAGACGAAGATCGCAGTGGAAGGCCAAAAATTTACGAGGATGCAGAATTGGAGGAATTATTGGAGGAAGATTCATCTCAAACACAAAAAGAACTTGCTCTAACATTAGAAGTCACTCAGCAAGCAGTCTCACATCGTTTAAAATCATTAGGAATGATTCATAAACACGGAAATTGGGTTCCGTACGAATTAAAGCCGAGAGATATTGAACGCCGATTATGCTTAAGTGAAATGCTGCTAGCTAGACATAAAAAAAGGGTTTTTTACATCGTATCATAACTGGTGATGAGAAGTGGATACATTATGACAATCCAAAAAGAAGAAAATCATGGGGATTACCTGGCCACGCGTCAACATCAACAGCAAAACCGAATATTCACGGAAAAAAACTTATGCTGTGTATTTGGTGGGATCAGCTAGGTGTAGTATATTATGAGTTGCTTAATCCGAGCGAAACAATTACTGGAGCCCTCTATCGAACACAATTGATGAGATTGAGCCGAGCTCTGAAGGAAAAACGCCCTCAATACTATTCTAGACACGAAAAAATTATTCTTCTGCATGACAATGCTCGTCCACATGTTGCGGCTCCCGTGAAAAAGTACTTGGAAACACTTGATTGGGAAGTGTTACCCCATCCGCCGTATTCACCAGACATTGCACCGTCCAATTATCACCTGTTCCGGTCCATGGCACATGCTCTGACGGTGCAGCGGTTCACATCTTATGAGGATACCAAAAATTGAGTTGATTTGTGGACAGCCTCAAAAGACAAAGAGTTCTTCAGACGTGGGATTCGAATGCTGCCTGAGAGATGGGAAAAAGTGGTTGCAAGTGAAGGGCAATATTTTAAATAAATTTATATTACCGTTCTTCTATAATAAATATTTAATTTGTGTTAAAAAACGGCGGTCACTTATTTGTAACCCTAATATCTCTCATAGTTTAGCGAGAATTTCGATTGACGAGCCGTCAAATTTCTAAATAACACAATTTTTCATCGAATTTTCGTATTAACTCGTTCAACTGAAAACGAGCAACCTGCAGTCACTACGTGACTGACCAAGTATCAGGACTCAATTTATAAAATACACAGAACAAAAGGATTTTGGGCCGCAAAAAATTTTTATTTGCACCAATCAATTTTATGCATTATAAATCAAGTGCGAAAATTTTCTTGGGGCAAAAAAATATTTTTTTGGACAAGAAATGATTTTTCGTGCCAAGTAATTTTTTCGAGTTTTAAATAAATTTTTAGTTTCAATTCACAATGTTAAAAATTTCTTGGGGTAAGTAAAAATTTTCTTTAGGCAAGTAAAGGTTTTTTGCGTCAATAAATCCTTTTTTTTTGTGTACGCTCTTTTGGATTTGAGAAGCTTCCTATAATCAAAAGAGAGTATAAAAAAATGTCATTTTGGAATTAGTAACGGTATATAATTAATACACCTATATATTCAGTCATATTTAGTGACAGAATAATTAAAATATTAATTTGTTTAAAGAAAATAAAAATGATCGTCTTTTTTTCCGCGTAATTTGAATGTAATTCGAATGATATAGATAAATGTATTTATCTTAATACTCAGCAATAAAAAAGAGTTTAAACTATGAAAAGGCACCAATTCAAGTCAAGACCTTTCTAAGGATACCAAATTTAATAACATTAACCAATTCTATCATATAGATATGGCGGGAACAAAATTTTCCTTATTCTTTTAATAATATAGATTCCACTAAAATTATCAAGTTCACGCGTTATGTTATTGGAAACTTTGTATAGACAAAATAATTTCTGACAAAATTGTACAAATTTAATGTAGGCGTATCCCTCATAGCTTAGCGAGAATTTTGATTGACAAGCTGGCATATTTCTAAATAACAAAATTTTTCATAAAATTTTCGTTTTACCCCATTCAAATGAAAATTATAGCCGAACTGTTGAGCTTACGAGCAATGCTAATGAAAACTTTTTTGTAGAAAAAATTATTTTTGACAAAATTGTACTGATCCATTGTAGACGTATCTTTCATAGTTTAGCAAGAATTTCGATTGATAAGCCGGGAAATTTTTAAATAACAGAATTTTTCATTACCTCATTACACTAGAAATTACAGCCAAACTGTTAAGTTTACGAGCAATGTTATTGAAAAATTTTTTCTAAACAAAATAATTTCTGAAAAAATTGTACTGATTTATTGTGGACATGTCTCTCACAATTTAGCGAGAATTTTGATTAACAAGCTGGCAGATTTCTAGAGAACATAATTTTTTATCGAATTTTCTATTACCTTATTTAACTCTCTCCAAAAGTTGTCTTCATCGTTTGGTTCTTTCTACAACAGGTCAGCAACAATTTTAATACCAACGGTGAATATTATTATTTTTTTTTTTTTTTGGTTTTCATTCATATCGACTTTCACGAAAACACATTTTTAATTTTTACTGAACGATTAAAGATTTTATACAATAAGATTATGTTTAATCGAAATTCTATTCTTTATTATGATTTGGTATTTTATATTATCATCGATAGTTCAGCTCAGATTTTAGAATAAATGAACAAAAAAAAAATCCTGCCCTTGTGGCTTTCTATAAATTGCGATATAGATAATATTGAATCGAAGTTCTAACTGTACGATTAAATGTTTATTCATCTAACAAGAAAGTTCATCCAGAGTTTCATAATTAAATAAGATAAAAAGAAATCAGCTTTCACGATAACCCGTACAATCAACCTAGAGACCAGCAAATTATAATTTCAGCGAAGTAATCATGTACAAAGGAGAATTCAATTGAAGTTTTTAAGAATTTGATTTTCTCTAAAATTAATTCTAGCGTTTTCATCATGTCTGTTAGATATTGAATCGAAATCTCAAGTTAAAAGAAAATATAATAAGTAAAGTCCTTGTTGGTGATGATTCAGTTCTTCGCGAAATTCACTTGGTATATTTCTGATATAACTTTGATCGTTTAACTTTAATTTTAATTAAAAAAATGACAAATATTCTACTTGATGTTGATGGAACTAAATCAAAATTTCAGCTAAATGATTCAAAATATGACAGATTTATATCGGATTAAAGCTGTAGGTGATTTAACTCTTCATGAAATTGATCTTGAGCTTTTTTGTTGACGCTACGAAAATTGAGTCAGCTGAGTGACCTATTCTGAAGATACTTCGGAACTGATCCCGTATAAAATATTAGCGACTAAGTATTAAAAAAAAAAGATTTGTGAATTAAATCTTAATGGGATATTTCGATAATTTTTTTAACTTCCCGCTATGAAAATTGAAAATTTTCAATGATTCCGGAAGTTATAGTTTTCACCCCGATTTCCGAAATTCGAATTTTCAATAGATGTTGACGTTTTGAGATCCTAGGAAGCTATTCTGACTATTTTCAGAATGATGTCTGAATGTGTGTGTGTGTGAATTTCTTATAACTTTTGAACTAATTAACCGATTTGAATGGTTTTTTCAGCAATCGTAAGAGTTTGTCAGCCGTCAACTTTCCTTAAAGTTTCAGATCATTTAATTAAGAAGACCCGAAAATATTTGCGAATTACGAAAAAAAGAAAATTTATTCTGGTTTTTTTTTAAATTCTCAGATACAACTTAAACGATTGACTTGAAGATCTAGTCAGCTCTAAAACAATAAGACACATCGATTGCCGCCTTCAACCATCTCAATCGGCTAATTCATTAAAGAGATATCGTTGTAAAAAGAAATCTTGAAAGTCAGTCTTTTACGAATATCTTTGCTACGACTAAGCTAAACATTTCCGAAATCTAATCAGCCCTAGAACTCTATAAAACGCACCGATTGCTACCTCGAAGATCAAAATCGGTTCATTAGTTCAAAAGATATCGACGATGAAAAGTTAAAAAAAAAACATTGAATGTCATTTTTTCTGGATAAATCATTATATAATGCACTACCATGTATTTAAAATCACACTGATTCTCCGTCTTAATGGTCTCTCTTGATCACCACATAACGTAATACAGTTTGTTTTTCAGCTTAAATAATACTACTAACAGAAAAATGGAAAAAACACTGTTTTTAACATTTTTCTCGGATATTTTGAATATTAACGCTATGATCCGAGTATAATCATAAATAAAAATTTTAAGCAAACTTGTTTACTAATTTTTTTCGATGTCTTGAATTTTTCAAGTTCAATATAAAATATTTTTTTTTTTCAAGCTTAAAAAAACTCATATAATACGGAGTATTGTCGAGTTAAAAGCATTTAAAATAATGTTTTCGAGCTCTTCGAGCTCTAAAACAGTGGGAAGTTTTGGGTCTGGCCCGCAGGGTCAACCGATTTCCAAATTTTTTTTTCATCACAATATATAGAATAAAAAAAATCATAACGATAACAAATGTTATTTCAGTTTATATACTGTCCATTGATTATTATGTTATGAATAATCGTTTATTATCGATTTTAAGTTACAATTTACCTTATGATTTACGTACTCACTAAAGTTTTTTACTTATGTTTAGATTTTATAAGAATTAGATATTCACGTTAAATTAATAATTAAAACTATTGTATCACAAAGAAATTTTTTTTTTATCGCATCGTTAGATGTATAGATTTTACTATTTTGAAAACATATCGCGATTGAAAATATCAACTTTTTTCAAAAATAGAAAAATAAAAATTTTTTCAAATGTAAGTCGTACCTTATTTTAGGGAAAAGTTTTAATTTCTGATTCAAGTTATTAATAATTATAATTATTTCAAAAATTTCTAAAATTTGTAATGTCCTGCTTATAACATGATGAAAGAATTTTTAAATGATGTTTCGTTTTACAATTATTTTTTTATAATAAGTTTTTAAATAATTTTGTCTATAAACTCTTTCGATACATCAAGTATCTGATTTTCAATTATCTGATACAATTATATCAAATGACACATGTGACTTTTAACATATTAAAAAACCAGCTAACTTCTGTGGACTCACCTAAAAAAATTATACTGTGTAGGCACTTTATAAAGTTAAAATTGAAATAGACGTAATATTATTAAGCTCAAAAAGCTTAAAAATATTACGTGTACGAATTGTATCTCAATTACAATGTATAAAGAATTAGAATTAGATAGAACTATTATTTCCAAAATTAAAACTTAAATACTGCACAATCAAATAAACCGATTAAAACGTCCATTATATGACTTAGCAGAATTTCTTAGCTCTAATCGTATCTGAAATTAATTAGACCATTTAATCTTAAGTTATAGGAAAAAAATAGCGAACAACATTAATATTTTACTGCTTTCATCGTCGTCATTGTCAGAATGAATTGGCTAATTTAGATAGATATTAAGGATATCAAAATAATAAAAAAAAAAATACTAAGCTATAAACCAGTGAAATTTTAGCATTAACTATTCGAGCAGTTTATTTTTGTAATTAATACGATAGAAATTTTTATGGATGTTATTTATTAAATAACTCAAACTTACACGTAATCATTCACATACGCATACAAAATTGATAAATTATATTGACTTAGAGAAATTGATTCTGGAACACAATAAAGCAAATCCTTTTGAAGAAGCCACTACTGCCAAAATCGGAAGAATTTTCATAAGAAAAAATTTTGAGTTTTTTATTTTGAGTCAATAAAAGTTTTGATTACTTTTTCAAGAATATTATTTTTGAAATTTGCATTTTATAGTTCGATACTTTTCTATTGATAATATTACGATATCCTTGTACATTATCTATGGGGCGTACCAATCTGACTTATATATACAGTATACATATAAGTCACACAAGAGGCTATATAATAGTTAATTCGATATCCTGTCAAAAGTCCTGGCTAGAAACAAAAATCCTCAAAGGACGAAAAAATATGCAGTTTTAAGGGTAGATCTAGGGAACAAAAACGGGGGGTCACACAAAGGTCTATTCAACGTACATATATATATATATATATATATATATATATATATATATATATATATATATATATATATATATATAACCACTCTTGTCATCACGATAGCGCCTACAATTCTTATCAGATCTTAATTAAATTTTCCACACTTATTCTATGAGCGATTATCTTGATCAAGTTCGAAGATGGGCTAAATCGGGCAATTAGTTCAGAAGTTATAGTTGTTTGAAATTTTCACGATTTTTCGAAAAAATTAATTTTTCAATGTTAAAGTTCATATAACTTTTAAACCAAGTGATAGACAATTTCCGTAAAAAGTATCTTAAAGCTTGTTTAATAAGCTTTAATTTTTGACCTTAAACTTTATGTTTCGACCATTTCTGTCAATAATTTGATACTATTTAAAGTTTGAATAGAATCAAAAAATTTAGAAAAAATTGTTTTCATTCTGGATAACTTATGTATTTTCTATTGTAATCTAATTCCGTCAGCTTGATTTTCTTGAGAATAAAATAATTTGTAAATTTAACAACTGTTTGATATTTTCAAAGTATGCCGTTCGTAGCTTCTAATGTTTCAAACATATACCTGTACGTCTTATAATTATAACTGGTCTTGTCATCATGATAGAGCTTAAAATTCTTATCGGATTCGAATGAAATTCTCAACATTGATTTTCTAGGCGATTATCTTGACCGAGTTCGAAGTTGGGCTGAATCGGTCAATTAGTTTGGAAGTTATGGCTGTTTGAAATTTTTCGAAAAAATCAGTTTTTATTCAATATTGAAGTTCATATAACTTTAAAACTAAAACTGTTATATAATTCCTGTAAAAAGTATCTCAAAACTTGTTTAATTCGCTTTAATTCTTTACCTTGAACCTTATATTTTGACTATTTCTTCCAATAATTGGATAGCCTTAAAAATTCGGACATTATCAAGAAAATTAGAAAATGTGGTTTTCATTTCAGATAACTTATATATTTCCTGTTATAATTTAATTCCGTCGGGTATATTTCATTGTGAACGAAATAATCTGTAAACTTTACAAATATTGTATGTGTTCAAAGTCATATATATATATATATATATATATATATATATATATATATATATATATATATATATGTACCGTAGCTAAACTGATACGTGATTGATGAATTTCGGCAATCTACGCCGAACATCGATTTTCCCATATTCCGTCTCTACCTGATTCGTAGAGACACAACAATAAGTGATATACCGCTGGACTGCATACACGCATCGAAGCACTTTTCTTTTCTTTATACTTACTTTTACTGTGTTTAATACGTTGGTTAAATAAACCATTTATTTAACATAATTAGTTGGTTTTAATTATTTATAATATTACCTCAACCACTAAATTGGTGACCCCGACGTGATCTCTTTTTAAGGGAAGCGTCAAACACGTGCGTTACACAGTTTATAAAAATCTCGCGAGTTCTCGTGTTCTTTTGCCGCGATTATCTTGTCGCGTTGCCGTTTAATCGCGAGACCGTGATTTTTTTATTCACAATTAGTTTTGTGTGAATTTATTTTTGTTCATTAGTGCAGTGATTTTTATCATTGTGCAAGTTTTTTTTTTCATTTTTTATAACTGCTGGTGCATTGCTGGGCATCTTATGGACGTTATGCCGCATCAGTGTTAATTCGAGGGACCATTAGTGCAAATCGAGTTGTGATAAAAGTGTTTGCGAACTGTTATAAAAAATTTTTAATTAATTTTTAGTGTAGTGTCGCATATATTTTTCCTTCCGTTACCGGAAATACCATCGAGGATTAAGCCGATACATCGGCTGCACATTCCTGAGCCGTGCGTCATCGATAATCTTTCAGTAGCACAGTATCGAATTACAGATATTTTTCTTGGGTGATGTCAGACTCTGAAACCGACAGTGACAAGAAAATAAAATCCGAGTCACCAGACGAAGACACCTTTAAAACTCAATTATCGGGCTCGTCGTCGTTTAAGTCAACAAAAACAAATATGGCCGTGAATATTAAAGCACCTTAGCTTAGTACGGAAAATCCGAAGTTATGGTTTGCGTAGGTCGAAGCGCAACTTTCAACGCACCAGGTAACAACAGAGCGTGCCAAATTTGACCTGGTGATTCCATTGCTTGACACTCGCGTCGCCGCAAAAGTCGAGCAGTTCATTCTTCAGCCTCCTGCAACAACTCCGTACAACGATCTCAAGGTCACTCTGATAAAATGCTTCACGAGATCCGAAGAAGCACGAATTACTCAGCTCCTCGACAGAGAAAGACTTGGCGATCGGACTCCTTCGCAACATTTACGTCATCTGCGTACATTAGTCCCCGGCATTGATGACGCTATCATTAAAGCACATTGGTTTTCGCATGTGCCAAATGAAATTCAAGTATGTCTTGAAGCTATGAGCGACTCAACGCTTGGTAAACTCGCCGAGTCTGCTGATCGTATGGTTGAGCGTATATCGCTCAAACCTCAAGTTGCTGCCGCCACTGCAAATTCATCATCATCAACCGCCGAGCACGGCGAGATCGCTGCACTGCGCAGAGAAATTGCGCAACTCACGAATCAAGTCAAAAAATTGAAAGTTAAACGCGGCAGATCCAGAAGTCGATCACGGTCACGTGTATCGAAGAAGTTTGGCTTCTGCTGGTATCATTATAAGCACGGTAAAAATGCCCGATCATGCATTCCTGGCTGCAAGTGACAGGGAAACGCAAACGAGAATCAATAGAGGCGGCCAATGATTCTCAATCGATTTCTCGCCGCCTGTTTATCCGAGACCGAACTACAGGAACGGAATATCTTGTCGATTCCGGCTCTGATTTATCCGCTTTTCCACGTGGCTGGCTGAAATCAATCAGTACACCCATAGGTTACCAATTGTATGCCGCAAACGGCTCGATAATTCAAACCTATGGTTTAAAATCAATTACATTGAATCTTGTACTTCGCCGTGAATTTTTATGGAATTTTATCATTGCTGACGTCAGTAAACCGATAATAGGTGCAGACTTCTTAAGTCATTATGACTTATTAGTCGACCTAAAACGAAAATGCCTTCGTGATGGCATCACTGGTTTACTGACACCCGGAAATTCTCACACGACATCGGCAGAAACAAATATTAAAGCAGTCGATGGTAATTCTGCGTATATGGAATTATTGAGAGAATTTACCGATATTACATGACCTGATGCTACTCAGCGTCAAGAGATAAAACATTCAACGGTGCATCATATTCGAACGTCACCAGGACCGCCAGTTTTGTGCAAGGCAAGACACCTGGATCGAGACAAGCTTAAAATCGCACAAGCAGAGTTCCGTAAAATCATCGAGGAAGGTATTTGCAGACCACCCAACAGCGTCTGGGCTTCACCACTTCATCTAGCACAGAAGAAGTCCGGAGAATGGAGGCCGTGCGGGGATTACCGACCACTTAACGATCGAACCTTAATCGATAAATACTCATTGCGTTATCTTGACGACTTTGCCGCATTTTTAAACGGCAAAAACATATTTTTAGTCGTCGATTTTGCAAAGGCATTTTTGCAAATAGCCGTTGCACCAGAGGACGTGCCGAAAACGGCGATCGTTACACCGTTCGGACTTTTCGAGTTCCGGTTTATGACGTTTGGGCTTAAAAATGCGGCTCAAACATTTCAAAGATTCATCGACGAGGTCACTCGTGACTTTGACTTCGTCTTTCCGTTCATTAGCGATATCTTAATCGCATCTAATGACGGAAAACAACGCATGGAGCATCTGAAAATTTTATTCGAGCGTCTCCGTGAATACGGACTGGTAATAAATGTACTAAAATGCCAATTTGGTCTACCGGAAGTAAAATTTCTCGGCCATCTCATCACTAAAGATGGAATCAAGCAGTTACCGGAAAAAGTAGAGGCTATTGTCAATTTCGAGCCTCCTACCACCGTAAAAGTTCTTCGTCGATTTCTCGGCACAGTGAATTTCTACAGAAAGTTCATCAAGAACGCTACAGAAATTCTAGCACTGTTAAAAACAATTTTGGAAAAACCCAAAGTCAAAGGCTCTCATCCAGTCAACTGGATAACAGAACTTCAAGAGTCTTTCGACTCAGCTAAACGAGCTCTCGCGGATGCTACTCTGTTGGTTCACCCTAAAATCGACGCTGACTGGGCAATATTCACCGACGCATCCGAAATCGGTATTGGAGCCGTTTTACAACAAAAAGTAGATAACAACCGGCAACCACTGGCATTTTTCAGTCGAAAAGTGTCCCCGTCGATTCAAAAATTGTCAACATATGACCGCGAGTTGAACGCCATCTACGAGGCTGTTAAATACTTTCGGCACATTTTCGAAGGCCGGCATGTTACAATTTACACCGATCACAAGCCGCTTCAGCACGCTTACAAACAGCGCACCGAAAGAGCATCGCCTTGGCAATTTCGTCGACTCGATTTCATCGGTCAATTCACCACCGATATTCGACATGTGTCGGGTACCGACAATATTGTCGCTGACACATTGTCACGTGTCGAAGCAGTATCTACTGCTATAACGTCGCAAGAACTTGCCGACGCTCAACAAACCGACGATGAACTTCAGCAGTTGTTACGTCAAACGACTGCTTTAAATTTAAAGACGATACAACTCGATAATGGACCTGCACTGTATTGTGACACTGCGTCAGGTACAGTGCGTCCATACGTTCCAGAGTCGCTGAGAAAGAAAGTGTTTAATTCACTGTACTCGCTAGCTCATCCCGGAATCAAAGATTCGCTTAAACTCGTCATCAAACGATACGCCTGACCGTCGATTAATAAAGATTGCCGTGAATGGGCGAAATCTTGCATCGATTGCCAGAAAAATAATTCAAAGGCACGTGTCATCGCCGATCGCCAGTTTTGAACCTCCAACCTGCTGTTAGTGATATTAAAAACATTTCCAATTTTTTTTACACTACAACATTCTGTTTATAAGTAGTTGTAATAGTCAGTTCAAATTCTTATATATATATATATATATATATTAAGAGACCATTTTCAACCTGAAACAAGTGCAATTACAAGAAGATATAAGTTTAAGGAATGCAGGCAGTTGGAAGGAGAAGATATCAAGCAGTTTATAGTTAAATTGAAGAAGGCAGCAACTAAGTGTGAATTTGGTGCAAATTTAGAGGATAATCTACGGGATCAATTTGTCTTTGGATTACGAAGTAATGCTTTGAGGAAAAGGTTATTAAGTGAACCAGGAATTAATTTTCATAAGGTCAAGGAATTAGCTACGGTATTTGAATCAACTGCAAACGACGTCATCAGAATGACATCACAACAAAATCATGAAGCGGAATCGGTAAATATAATTAACAATAAAAATCAAAGACAGGTAAGAGGCTTTCGTGACAAATCAAATAAGAAATGTTATTGCTGCGGTAAAGAGAATCATACAATAAAAGATTGTAGATATCAAAAGTACAGGTGTAATGAATGTAATCAGGTTGGTCATTTGTCGGTTGTGTGTAAAACTAGAAAAGACTCGAATAATTATACTGGAAATAAAACGAATTCAGGGAACAAGAATTTTAGAGATAACTCAAATTTTTCTAAGAAAGCTAAAATGAATTATAATTATATTGTTGACGAAGAGATAGACGATATTGATGACGACTTAACGGAAATGTTTTATTTTGATGTGGATGAGAATGATAGCAGAGTGGAAAGAGGAATTAAAATAATTAACGAAAACTTTCATGTTGAAAATAACGGATTATTGAAAGATAATTTAATAAAAGAAGATAACGACAAGTCAATGAATGGAATTAACATTATTAATGGTAAAATTTATAATGTGAAGCCATTAACAGTAAATTTAATTGTTGAAGGTAGATTATTAGAATTTGAAATTGATACTGGAGCATCCATATCAGCAATCTCGACAGAAATTTGGAAGCAGAGTCAATTGAAAAATCTCCCATTGCAGAGGACTGATAGGAAGTTTAAGGCTTACCAAGGCGCTATCATGATACCTGTTGGGCTCATAGAGGTTAGTGATATCGGACATCGAAGGAGTCTTAGTTTTTTACGATGACGTTTTAGTCTACGGTAAGAACCAAGAAGATCATAGTAAACGTTTGAAACAGGTTTTAAAACGTTTTAGAGAGTGCGGGTTAACCGTAAGAATTGAGAAATGTGAGTTGTTTAAAGACAACGTAGAATTTTTGGGGTATGTTTTAAGTCAAGATGGTATTAAAGTGTCAAATGCAAGGATCAAGGCTATTCAAGATACGGAACCACCAAAAGATGTTTCAGAATTAAGAAGATTTTTGGGTATACTTAATTATTACTCGAAATTCATAAAGGATTATGCGAACATTGTGGGCCCATTGTATGAACTCCTCACTAAAAATTGTTTATGGAAGTGGAACGGGAATCATCAAATGGCATTTGAAGGAGCTAAAGAGAGTTTGACATCAGACAGTGTACTTATGTATTATGATACAAATTTACCAATAAAAATAACGTGTGACGCATCGCCATGGGGCCTTGGGGCAGTTTTATCACACATATGTGATAATAAAACAACTAGACCAATTATGTTTGCGGCAAGAACTCTTACCAAATCTGAAAAGCAGTATTCACAGATAGATCGAGAAGCTTTAGCATTAATATTTTCCATCAAGACTTTTCATCAATATATTTATGGAAGGAAATTCGTGTTAGAAACTGATCATAAGCCACTTGTCTATATATTTGGTAACAAAAAAGGAATACCAGTGATGTCTGCAAGCAGATTACAACGATGGGCAGTCTTACTGTTGGGTTACGATTTTGAGATTGTATATATTCAAGGTAAAAACAATCAAGTAGCAGATTTTTTGTCGAGGTTGCCTGATAGAGAGAGAGAAGAAAAAGTAAAGAATGTGGAAAGTGAATTTTCTTATTTTAAGTTTATTGATAATAATTTAATTGCTGTTAGTGGTGAATTAATTTAAAGAGAGACTGCATGTGATGATAAATTACAAAAAGTTTTTAAATTTGTACGTGAGGGTTGGCCTAGTCGCATAGATGATGAATTAATGTCATATAAAAATCGCAGCTTAGAATTAACAATAGAAAATAATTGTTTAATGTGGAGGTTACCGTTTAATTATACCAAAGTCATTAAGAGAAGTCGTTTTGAAGGAATTACATGTTACTCATTCTGGAATTGTACGTATGAAATCTATGGCTAGGTCGTATGTATGGTGGCCTGGAATAGATACAGATATTGAAAAAATTGTAAAGCTTTGTAAACAGTGCATGGAGAATTCAGATAATCCGAATAGGTCAAATTTACACGTGTGGAATTGGCCAGAAGGCCCGAATTGTAGGCTATATGCGGATTTTCTAGAATTTAGTAAAAATGATGCTTATATTGTAATTATTGATGCCTATTCGAAGTGGGTTGATATTAGAGCGATGACTAACATAAATGCTAAGACAACTATTAAAGTATTTAGTAATTATTTTTCTATGTGGGGATTACCAATACAACTTGTTACAGACAATGGTCCTACTTTTACGTCGAAATAATTTAAAGATTTTTCAATTAAATACGGTGTTAATCATATTTTAACAGCTCCTTATCATCCGGCTTCGAATGGATTGGCTGAAAACGCTGTAAAATCTTTTAAAAAGAAATTTAAAATATTAATAAGCGATTATGATCGAGATGAAGCATGAGACAAATATTTATTTTATTGTCGTGCTACTCCACACAGCACCACAGGGATTAGTCCGGCTGAATTACAGGTAAATAGGAAATTTCGAACAAGGCTAGATTTGTTGAGGCCTGACATATGTACTACTGTCATGAATAAGCAAAAAACACAACAAGATAATTTTGTAGGAAATAGAAATGTACAATTTAAAATCAATGAGATGGTCTATGCTAAAGATATAAGAAAGGGGGGATGGTGTCCCGCAGTAGTTATTAAAATACACAGTCCAGTGACGTACGATGTTAAGACAGATGATAATATGGTTTGGAAACGTCACATTGATCAGTTAATACGCCGTGAAACGGAGAATGAATGTATAAATGATAAAATTAGTAGAGATAATAGTAATGGTAAGGGTAATTATAGTAATGTTGATGAAGAATTTGTTACGAGTAAAGTAATTAATAATTGGTCTCCCAGTAATTCTAATAATAATTGTAAAATTGACAATGTAAATAAAAAGGAAATAATACAAAATACTAATAATTTAAGACGATCTACTAGAAAGATAAAAACGCGTGAAAGATTAAATTTATAATTTATGTAAATGTTAAATGTAATTTAAAAATAAAAAAGGGAGGATTGTAATGTATGATGTAGTTGACAGATAGCGTTAGCTTCGCTCTTTCTAACGCTGTCTATAAATTCAAGGGACTGCGGCGGAAACGTACTTTTGGTATCTAGTCTTGTAACCAATTACACCACTTATATAATTATATTAATAAATACTTATTGTTATCCGTTATATTACATAATTATCATTAGTGCCTTTTCCCAAACACTACAATATATATATATGTGAATGTGGCGGCGCAAGTCAACCATCTCTATAACCGTGTCATATGCCACTTTAAGCTATTTAAATCGCGGATTAAGAATCTCGGATTAAAAAACTAACCTTAAAAAATTGGCTTCAACCTTAAAACAAATGAACAAGGGCCGCCTTCGTTTTAAACTAAGCGTGAGCTAGCAAAAAGTCACCTTGATTAAAAGAAATGATTAGAAACGACTCAAAACGATTCAATTTTACTGCTTGCTATGTAGATATACATTCACCATTGAGTGAATCGTTTTCTTTAATCAGAGCAGGGAGGTGCTGAAAATTTTTGAAAAATCTACCTTCCATTCTGGCTGCCAGATGGCATTTTTTATTTCAAATTTTTTTCTTTTTCGTAGCAGTCATATTTTATATTTGTGAAATCATGACTACGCTGAAAATTTAAGCCCATAATTCAAATATTTAAACCTCGCTCAAGAATTTTGAATGTTTCCGAGTGCTGTCTTTTCGACGTTTTCGAGCGACCCTTGAATATTAATAATAAAACTTCTCGATTTTTTTATCATCAATTTGCATGACAATGAATGAAAATATAACCCGAGAAATAGAAATAATAAGTTATTTACATACTTTTTTATTTTTTAATTCAGTTTGTCGGTTTTTTCCCTTATTCAAAACTTACCAAATTTTATTGTTTAAGACTGCCTTGTATATTTTTAATTATGCAAAAGTTATATTTTACTGAAATGACAATAATTGAGTTATAAAAAAATACAACAACTAATTCAAACTATTGGTAACATATTATCAGTTAATATTCAAAATTCTGGAGCGCCGTTAGAATATTTAAATTTTTATTCCCAGGTAGGAATCGCCAAGGCTGACTATAGACCGAGCCTTGGCCTTATTGTCACTTGCCAAGCTTCGGTAGCTGACCATTGGCCCAACCCTCGGCTAGGGCCTGGCCCAATGGTTTGATTACGTTAAGCCAAGTCTTGGCAGCTGACTATTGGCCTAAGTGTAGGCCGAAGCTTGGTCCAATTGTTTGATTAAATTAAGCCGAGCCTCAAGTAGTGACCATTGGCCCGAGCCTCGGCCAGGGCCAGATCTTATGTTTTGATTTTTATTAAATCGAGCCTTGGCCGTTAACCATTGGCCCACGGATCAGCCGAGGCTTGGCCCAATAGTCTCACAATGTTAATCTGAGCCATAGGGAAGGACCATTGACCCAAACCTCAAGCAAGGCTGGGCCCGATACTTTAACTTTTATCAAGCCGAACCTTGGCAGCTGACCATTGGCCAATGCCTCAGCCTAACTTAAATTTTTATTTCATATTAAAATTAGTAACTTTACAAGTATCTATATATATGTATATCGAGAAAACCAGGGAAATTTTCTAAAAAGTAAAATTATTTGATATGCAATAATTTTCATTTAATTAGTTATTGCTATGTACAAAGCTTTAGTTAACATAAATGTTAGAGTTCAATAAACAATATAGTATTGCTACTTGATCTTACTCTTAATTTATTCATTTATATCAAATTATATAATTACAAATTAATAAATATATGTCATTACTCATCGGACAATTTTGTTCATTGAATGAAACTACATTTCACCTGATTTTTACGATGTAATATTTCTGAATTAAGTTGTATCCCGGCCTAGTAATCAGAAAGATCTCAGTTCGAAATCCGGTAGCGCCCAAATAATTTATTCTTTATTTCCCATTAATTCAGTACTTAGTTAATTACACTCTAATGTAAAGTCGATAAAAGTGTGATCAAACTTTTTTTTAATTATATTCATTAATTTAATTAACAATATTTTAGATCGAGCATTAGCTGAGCCTTAGATTTTTTGCTCCCCAAGGTTTGGCTGAGGCTTGATGTTCTGTTTCCCAAGCCTTGGCCGAGGCTTGATATTTTGTTTCCCAAGGCTTGGAACATGGACATCATCCAAGGCTTGGACCAATGCTCACCCAATGATTCAGCCAGGGCTTGACCAAGGCTTGCACCAAGGCTCGGAACTCTGGCATGACGACTGGCTAAAGCCTGGTCCGAGCCTTGTCCAATGGTCGCTTTCTACCAGGGTTTTTGCGTATTTAAGCTTTTAAAAGTTAATACTTCAAGCGAACGCAGTTTACTCCGTTTTTACACCGGTATTACTCTGCATTTACACCGGTATTTTAACGCCGCCGAATTACGTCTCCTACACCGGTGTTATTTCATTTTAACACCACGCGGAGTTGAAATGAGTCCATTTCTAACACCGCTCTTCTTACAGTGTATTAAGCTTTTGTATGATATTCCTATATATGTATAATATGTGGTACGTTGACTTACGTTTCTTTGATTTACTACTACACTTATCAGGTACTTGAAAATAGACTTGAGAGAATTCAAAGAAAGTTTCTCGTAAACTGTTGTGCTGTTGCAGTTAATGGATTTTACTGCTTCTCATATTTCAGTTACTGAATCTCACGTTTTCATCTAAAAAATGTAATAATTACATAATAACTTCGTTTTCACATTATTCTGATAGATAACATAACAACTGAATATTTCAACAGTTATTGTTAGTAATTTTTGAATCATTTGAGGGAAGAAGCTTTGAATACAAACTAAGAATAAATTTAACTGATCTATAAGCATTGAGAAAAAAAAACTTATTTATAAACATTATTTTCTTCAGTAGAAAAGCAATAACAATTATTGCATTATTAATTTCACTTCTATCTTGAAACAGTTATCGAAATAAAAAAAAAAACAATTTATAATATACCACGTTTTCAAAACGGACTAAAAAGTATAAAATAATTTCTCTGAGCCTCATAACGATTTAAAACCCCCTACATATTGCGAACTTCTTACAGATAGAACTGATAATTTGTGATTGTGAATTTTTAATGGTTATAAAAATATTTGTAAGATTTAAAACGAAAAACTTGCGGCACATGCAACAGATAACTGATGCATTAATTCAACTAACAATTTTTCGCACTCCAAGTAATATGAACCGATGTAAATGTTTTCTCTTTGATAGCTCCTCTCTACACTTCTTACATTTATGTATTGTATGAAATATTTGTTTATGCCACCCCACGGTATTCGAATATCGGAAAGATTTCACGAGCATTTAATTGCCTTTTCTTGTTTGAAATCAAGCGTTTCATCATACATTCTTAATCTTGACATGAAATTAATTGATCTTTGTTATTTTCTTTCCAAAGAAAATTATTGTTAAGCCGGACTTTTGGGTTACTTCACTGATATAACATATGGGTAGTGTCGCAACTTTTGCCTGTTTAAAAAGTACTAGGGAAAAAAATGCGAATCGGAAAATTTAAAAATTAACGTAAATATATATTATATTTTTGAAAGTTATAATATAACTATGACTCAGATATCCTCAACTTAAGAGAAAAAATATATTTGTCAATTAAATAATAATTATCCTTCGTGTCTCGCACTTCGAGATTAAGAAGGTAGTATCACTACTTTTATGTCTTTAACCACAAGTTCAGAGCTTTAAAAAAAAATAACACTATCGTCACCCGGTTACCGTGACGCTCTCTTGTCACTGTTTACTCATTCATATTTTTTGTGTCAAACAAACTACACGTCAGTGCGATTAGTTAAGTTATTTTTGAGTAATGGGTAAGAAGAGGTCCAGAAGCCGAGAACGTTCAAAGTAGAGGACGTCCAAACGTCTGCGTAAATTGGAAGACCAAATGGAGGAAATGTCGTCGGGTTTTATTTTCATAAGAAAGACTATTTTGACTCAAGATGTCCAAGATACCCCATTATTGGTGACGCCTGAATCAAATGCGTCAAACAACGGAGGTAATTGTTAAAATATTATAATTATAGTTAAACGTTAGCACGAGATGCGGTCGTTTTTTTCTTGACGTAGCGTATACGTATTTATGCCCGTGAGGCTTGTTATGGTGTTCGGAATAACATATTCATAACAAATATATCTGTTCATACAAACGTTTTTTGTTTTACCCGTGAGGTAAAATAGGACTCATTTGACAATCAGACTTTATCTGAAAGATGAAGTAGAGATTGTATTGCTCATTTTTATCCGAGAGATACGATGAGAGCAATGTAAACAAACTAGCCTTGTTTTGTTTTTAATTAAATAAACAGATAATTATCCTGTGATGATTATTAAATCGAGTTTATTTGATTTAGCTGGAGATGGCAATACCCAGGTGGAGGAACTTGTGGACCCAATTCCTGAGGAAACTGTAGTTTAGGATTCTCTAGCCGATGAAAGTATCCCAAAAGAGACAACTGTAGAAAGTGGTGATTCTCTGGTGGAACCTCTGAAAGAATCGACAATGTCAGAGGAAGTTGAGACTCCTTGGGAGTTGTATGCATATGGCTTGCGCATTTTCAGGGAAGAACCTGAACACAAAGAGCCTGAATTGACTTTGCATTCCAGCGTCGCAAAGAGTTGGAAGAAATATTTATCGGACAGATTAACAAAAGATGTAAAAGAATCCTTGATCAAAAAGTATCCTAGGAAGGGTAAATTATCATTCAAACCGCTAATTTTAAATAATGAAGTGGCGGTAAATTTGAAAGAGTCTGCTCTCAAAAGGGACAAGTATTTTCGCGCAACACAAAAGCTGGCAGGATCTGCTTTATCTGCCTTGGCTCCAGTGATCCAGTCGCTAGCTCCTCTGCGGGAACCGGAACATGTGAAAAATTTGGAGCAAGTTTGGGACGCTGCAAAGATATTAATTGAAATCCACAGATCTCAAACATTCACGCGTAAAGCGTGCATCCTGCCTATTCTGTCAAAGCAATGGGCTACGGCACTGGAAAAAAAAGTAGCAGATAGTCATTTGTTCGGGGAAAAATTGGTAGATAAAGTAAAAGAAATCAAGGCAATTGGTAAAGTAGGCGAGGAGATGAAATCAGTTCCTGCTAAAAAACCGTTTGTTGCTCCAAATTATTTAAATGTGAGGGGCTCGTCGAGTCAAAAGAAGCCAGTGGTTCTGACGAGCGGGAAGACAGCACCAGCGAGAAAACCACTGACTTCCAGATTTCCACAGAAACAATCAAGTTATCCAAAGTCAAACCAATATCGGCAGCAGAATCAGCGCTCATAGACACATTAACCTTGCAGAGTAATGTTAGTACTTATGTGGGTCGTCTAAAATATTTTGTTAAGGCTTGAGAATTAATCACTGAGGACAAGTTTGTCATTCAAACAGTCAAAAGTTATAAATTACTGTTTGAGTCAACCCCTGTACAGACTTACGCTCCACCATCCAAAGTATGGTCAGAGCAAGAGTCAGAATTTATCCAGTCAGAAATTAATAGAATGCTTTCAATAGGCGCAATCGTGGAGTGTAAGGAAGTTCCAGATCAGTTCCTTTCACCGTTTTTTCTTGCTCCCAAGCCAGATGGCAAGCAAAGATTCATTTCAAATTTAAAGGCGTTGAATACTTTTATCAATACAGAACATTTAAGCTCGAAGATCTTAGATCAGCATGTAGTCTCTTGGAAAAGAGTATTTTTATGGGCACAATTGACCTAAAAGATGCTTATTTTTTTATCTCAGTCTGGAAACCACATCGCAGATATTTGAGGTTTATTTTTGATGGCAAGATCTACGAATTCGTTTGTTTACCTTTTGGTTTATGTTCGTGTCCACTAACTTTTACGAAATTGTTGAAGCCAGTAATTAATTATTTACGTTTAAAAGGTTGGCTCTCAGTGATATATTTAGATGATTTCTTATGTTTAGGCCGATCGTTTGAAGAGTATAGCAAAAATCTGGCTCAGACCATCGAGTTTCTGGAAAGTCTAGGATTTATCGTTAACCGTGATAAGTCTAAATTGGTGCTTGAGAAAAGGTGTAAGTATTTGGGATTCATCTTAGATTCAAATACAATGAGAATTGAGCTTTCTCAGGAGAAAAAGATCGCGATGCAAAATCAGATTAAAGATCTTAAAGGGAAGAAGATGTTGAAAATTCGTGATTTTGCCAAGGTTGTTGGGTCGGTGGTGGCTTGCTGCCCGGCAGTTGAGTACAGCCTATTACACTGTCGATTATTTGAAAGAGCAAAGATTCAGGCCTTAAATAATAATCAGGGTTGTTTTGATGCTTTCATGTCAGTACCAAAGTACATTCTAAAAAATTGGGATTGGTCATTGAAGGTTTTGCCAAAGGCAAGTAGGAAGGTGAGGAATACTAACTACGAAAAGACAATTTATTCTGATTCTTCTTTGTCTGGATGGGGGGCTTTCTGCAATGATGAGTCTGCCAACGGACTGTGGAGTCAAGGAGAAAGAAATCTTCATATCAATCATTTGGAGCTTAAGGCGGCTCTATTGGCACTAAACTGCTTCACGTCTGATCTAAGGGATATGGATGTTTTACTTATGGTAGATAATACTACGACGTTGGCCTACATTAATAAGATGGGAGGTGTCCGTTACTCTGCTCTTCATGAGTTAGCTTGCGAGCTGTGGAATTGGTGTGAGGATCGTCGGTTATGGGTTTACGCTTCGTAAATTCCCTCAGAGGAAAATGTTGAGGCAGACTATTCCTCACGTATTGATAATTCAAATACTAAGTGGAAACTTGCAAGCTACGCATTTAAAATGATTACGGAGGAATTTGGAAATTTAGAAATAGATTTATTTGCTTCGCGAATAAATACCAAGTGTGAAATTTATTGTTTCTGGAAAAGAGACCCCGAGGCTTTCGCCTTTGATGCTTTTACGATCTGCTGGTCTAACTAGATGTTTTATGCCTTTCCACCTTTTTCGATAATTACTAAAGTAGATAAAAAAATTAGAGATGACAAGGCAGAAGGTATCTTGGTTTTACCTTACTGGCCGACTCAAGTTTGGTTCCCAGCTTTCACAAAATTATCAGTAGGAAATTGGATATGGTTTGAATTAGATGCTAATATTTTAATTTCTCCCTGTAGAACACGTCAACATCCACTAGCAACGAAGCTTACCCTGGTTGCCACCAAATTATTAGCCAGGCATTATTAATAAAAGGAACACCTAAAGAAGCAATTAACATTTCAATTGCTTCTTTGACAGAATCAACGCTGAAAAATTATAATGGGACTCTGAAGCTCTGGTGGCGATGGAGTCAACAAAATAATGAAGATCAATATGCTGTGTCAGTGAAAAAAGTTTTGAAGTTTTTATCAGAAAGGTTTAGTAGTGGTATTGGATATAGTACACTGAATTCTGCAAGAGCGGCGTTGTCATTAATTTCTAGAGAGGATATTACCAATAATCAGTTGATGTCGATTTATTAAAGGGTCTTCGAAGATAAGGCCTAGTTTACCGAAGTACGAGTCTACGTGGGACGTGGATCCAGTTTTGAATAAATTAACAACGTGGTTTTCGCTAGAAGAGTTGACTTTGAAGAAATTAACAAATAAACTTGTAGTATTATTGGCATTAGGTACCGCTTATCGTTCCCAAACGCTGGCAAATATTCAAATTTCTAATATTATTAATTTGAAATCTAAAATTGAAATACGTATGTCAAATCAAATTAAAACTTCTCGACTAGGGGCTCCACAACCTATACTGAAGATTCCTTTCTTCCAAGATAGGCCTGAATTATGTATCGCACAAACTTTAAATCGATCCTTAATGATGACAAGAAGCTTCCGAGGAAATATTGACTCATTGTTTATTTCTTTTAACAAACCACACGAGGCAGTTAAAAGTGAGACAATCAGTCGTTGGATAAGAACGACTTTGGAAGAATTAAGTGTAGATAAAAGATTTACCGCACATTCTACGCGACATGCTTCAACCTGCAAGGCTTATGAGAAAGGTGTTGGTATCGAGGAAATTAAAAAAGTGGCCGGTTGGTCTTTAAATTCAAGCGTTTTTGCTGATTTTTACCAACAGCCAATAACAATTGACAATAATAAACTTGCATTGTCAGTTTTAACACCTAGTACATCTGGTTAAATCTATTTCTATAATTTACTATTATTATTTAATGAGTTACATTACTAAATTACGTATTATTATTGATGCTATAATTAATTCATCATTATTACTCTAATTATTATAACTATTAATGTTATAAGTTTCATTGGAGCATTTATTAGCCCATTTTTAGTAGATTTCATAGAAATCTAACTATTGTATTTGTCCTCATGATGGAATTTTCGAAAAATTTTGCAAAATTTCAATTCAGCTCGATGAGCTGCGTCAGAAAATACATTTGGCTCAAAAGTTTATATATGTATATATATTAGGGTGCTCCGTTTGAAACGAACATTTTTTTTTTTTCGCTCCCTATCGAAAATCTTGTTCTATATGTTGAAATAAAAATTCAGTCCAATTTTGAGTTCTTAATATTAATATTAACCACTGGAACAACGTCGTTGAAGTTTTCCCATGCTAAAAGCACGTAAATTTAGTTTTTTTTCTTTTCAATTAATAAAACGCAGCCCCACTTTTATGTATCGTATGGGTCCAAAGTTTTTCTTAAAGAGAATTGTATGCTCTTCAAAAAAGCCAGTATCTGCTTAGCTCTGAGTTCAACTCTAGCTCTCCTGTGAGTCTTTAATGTCAAATTTCGTATCAAATCGATGGTTTTTTGCTGTTAACTCATGAACGGTTGAGTCTAGAGGAAAAACGTAAATAACTTTTTTGTAGAAAATTTAATTTTCTATAAAAAAGGTTGAATGACTTGTATCTCTAAAACTATTATTTTAAAAAATATATGAAGTTAAAGTTATTAAAATTTTTAATTTTAGCAAAATTTCGAGATTAATTATTTAATAATTAAATAATATTTATATTTTTACCGTACGATGGACTGGTGTGGCTCAATAAGTTATAGATTAAATTGAACGGAATATAGCATAGTGCCGGATAGCTCAACTGGTAGAGCACTCGGCGCGATACCGACATGGTCTGGGTTCGATTCCCAGTTCGGGCTATCTATATTTTTCTCAATTTATCTATAAATTGTCTTATTGAGAAGGTTTGCATGTTTAGGTTTCCACTTATTAAATTGTCTTAATTTCTTACATAATAATTAAAAATGTCTAGAGCGCTGCCGTGGCAATTAAACCAATTAAGTCAAGGTCACACGAAAGCAACCTTTTTCTAAAAACATAATTAGCTGATAAACTAAACGCTGCTGTAGCGATAGTTTAAAAACTAGTAAGCGCTGCTTAATGATTAAAGGACTAACATAAAAAGCATATTTTATTATGTAAAATCATTAGACTGCCAAAAATGTATGTAAGTAAGCTATCATTTTCGTTTAAATTAATGATTATTTTGATTTAATAATTAAAATACTATCAGTAATTTATGAAAGATAATGATTAATACATAAATATACAAAATATAAAAAATACCCTTAAATATTCATCCAAATTAGTTGAAGAACCCGTATAATTTCAAATTTATTCCTAAAATAGATTGTAAATACATAATTTTGAATATCTTACAAATTTTGATTTTTTTTTTGGTAAGTAATTAATAAAATAAGCCGAAAAACTACTAAAAATATAAATATTATTTAATTATAAAATAATTAATCTCGAAATTTTGCTAAAATTAAAAATTTTAATAACTTTAACTTCATATATTTTTTAAAATAATAGTTTTAGAGATACAAGTCATTCGACCTTTTTTATAGAAAATTAAATTTTCTACAAAAAAGTCATTTACGTTTTTCCTCTAGACTCAACCGTTCATGAGTTAACAGCACAAAACCATCGATTTGATACGAAATTTGACATTAAAGACTCACAGGAGAGCTAGAGTTGAACTCAGAGCTAAGCAGATACTGGCTTTTTTGAAGAGCATACAATTCTCTTTAAGAAAAACTTTGGACCCATACGATACATAAAAGTGGGGCTGAGTTTTATGAATTGAAAAGAAAAAAAACTAAATTTACGTGCTTTTAGCATGGGAAAACTTCAACGACGTTGTTCCAGTGGTTAATATTAATATTAAGAGCTCGAAATTGGACTGAATTTTTATTTTAACATATAGAACAAGATTTTCGATGGGGAGCGAAAAAAAAAAATGTTCGTTT
>OZ024709.1:15024690-15069262 GCA_964016945.1 Microplitis deprimator | reverse complement strand
ATGATTACCTTGGATAAGTTCGAAGATGAGCCAATTCGGCCAATAAGTTTAAAAGTTATGGTTAATTGAAATTTTGTAAAATTTTCAAAAAAAAAAAAATTATCTGCCGCTTTGACTGGATGTAACTTTTAAACGGAAAGAGATATCTCATTTTCGTTTGTCCTATCTGAAAGCTCGTTCGATTGCCTTCAATTATCACTATGCAGCTCATTGATTTGACTACTTTTTCTAATAGATCAATGGGTTTTAAAAATTTACAAAATAACATAAAAACTAATTATATGCAGGTTGTCACTTTCATTACCACCACAATTTTATATCAATCGCTTTGAAACTTTGTATACGTATTCTGTGGGTGACTACCTTGCTCTAGTTGGAAAATGAGCTCAATCGGTCGATTAGTTTAGAAGTTATAGCATTCCAAAATTTAAAAAATGTAAAAAATTCATATTTTTACTTATTCTTTCTGCGATATTTTTTGAATGTTATAACTTATCGACTTTCTTTAAAATTGATCTAAAAGCTTTTTAAATAAGCTTTAATTTTCATGCCTATATATGTGTCTAGACCAATGAAATTTCTAATCTTACCACTCTAAAATGAAATTTTGGTATTGCATTGGTTTACCTACTTTTTATAGATTCCATAGAATCCTAACTACTGTATTCATTGGTAAATATATGAAACAAATTGAATTCATATTATTGCTGTGTAACACTCATAAAATCTAAATATCTTAATTCAAGTGTGTAAATTCAATTTTGTTTTATTAACAGTAATAATGACTGACTTCAAGTATGACTTTGGACCTATCATAATTCAAATTTCAACTCAAATTATTTTATGTAATTTTGTATTAACTATCAATCCTATGGTAAAAGACACAGAATTCTTTTTGGTAGATAATTTGATTTTTTTCAACTTCAATTTTCGTTATTCAACTTACCATTACGATAATTATTGTAATTTTCTGATCTCAATTCTTAAATTTTTTTCATTTTACTTTGAATTTTTTGGGATTTTTTAGGTAGATTTTTCTAAAAATCTAACTATTGTATTTGTCCTCATGGTCGATCTTACAAGGGATTTCGTCATAAACTATCATAATTAGTTGAGTAGAGTTCAAAAATACCACTCGTTGAAAAATTTATATATGTATGTATATATATATATATATATATATATATATATAATATAACCAAGTTTTGAGGACACGATTGCGTCTACAATTCTTATCAGATCTTAATGAAATTTTTCACACTTATTTTATGGGCGATTATCACGGTTAAGTTCGAAGATGGGCTAAATCGGTCAATTAGTTTAGAAGTTATGGCTATTTTAAATTTCCACGATTTTTCGAAAAAATCAGTTTTTATCCACTTTCAAGTTTATATAATTTCAAAACTAATACTTACAGACAATTCCCGTAAAATTGATCTGAAAGCTGGATTAGGAAGCTTTAATTTATGACCTAAACTTTTACGTTTTGACCATTTCTTCCAATAATTTGATAGCCTTGCAAATTTTAATGGAATCAAAAAATGTTGAAAATATGGTTTTCATTCCACATAACTTATGCATTTCCCATTATAATCCAGTTTCATCAGTTGAATTTTATTGTGAACAAAATAACCTGTAATTTTCACAGCTATTTTATGCTTTAAGAGTATTTCTTTGATTATTTATGATGTATCAAATGTATCTCTACGCCCTATGATTATCACTGGTCTTTTCATTACGATAGCATCCACAGTTCTTATCGGATCTTAATGAAATTTTCTATACTTATTCTATAGGTGATTACCTTAATAAAATTCGAAGATGAGCTAAATTGGTCGATTAGTTTTAAAGTAATAGCTGTTTGAAATTTTCACGATTTTTCGAAGAAATCAGTTTTCATTTACAGTTGAAGTTCATATAACATTAAAACTAAAACTGATAGACAATTTCAGTAAAAAGTATTTTAAAGCTTGTTTAGTAAGCTTTAATTTTTGACTTTAAACTTTATGTTTTGACCATTTCTTCCAATAATTTGATAGCCTTGAAAATTTTAATAGTATCAAAAAATGTGGAAAATATGGTGCTCATTACACATAACTTATGCATTTTCCATTATAATACAATTTTATCAGTTGTATCTTATTGTGAACAAAATAACCTGTAAATTTCTCAGCTATTTTATGGTTTAAAAGGATTTCTTTTATTATTTATGACGTTTCAATCGTACCTGTACGTCTATCACTAACTGGTCTTGCCATCGTAATAGCGATGACAATTATAATCTCATACTAATTAAATTTTCTACACTTTGTTTATGTGAAGGTTAGTTTAGTATATTACCTATATGATGTTATGTCAAATCAACTATCTGAAGTTCTCTATCGAAAATAGTCGTTGTCTTTTTTTACCCTCACTCTTAAAAAACAAGCCTAATTTTATATCATGACTATACACTAGCATGTATCAAAAGATATGTATGTATGAAACTTTTTTTATAGATAAATTGGAAAATCTACCTACCATTTCGGCAGCCGAATGGTCTTTTTTTTATCTATTTAATTAATACAGCGTAAAATGAAAAAAAAGGCCATTCGGCAGCCGAAATGGAAGGTAGATTTTTCAATTAATTAATATAAAAAAATAGTTCTATACATGCATATCTTGTTAGTGTATAGTCATGATATGAAATTAGACTCGTTTTCTAGGAGTGAGGGTAAAAAAAGACAACGATTATTATTGATAGAGAACTTCAGATAGTTGATTTGACATAACATTATATAGGTGATGTACCAAACTAAACTTCACATAAATAAAGTATTGAAAATTTAATTAGTATGAGATCATAATTGTAATCGCTGTTACCATGACAAGCCCAGTTAAAATAAAAATAATTCTTTCAAAATATAAAATAGCTGTGAAATTAACAGGTTATTGTGTTAACAATAAAATACACGTGACAAAATTGTATTATAATGGGAAATTCATAAGTTATGTGGAATGAAAACCATATTTTCAACATTTTTGATTTCATTAAAAAGTTCAAGGGTATCAAATTATTGGAAGAAATAGTCAAAACATAAAGCTTAAGGTCATTAATGCGAGATTATTAGTCAAGCTTTTAGATACTTTTTACGGAATTTGTGTATGAATATTAGTTTTGAAGTTATATGAGCTTTAGCGTTGATTAAAAACTGATTTTTACGAAAAATCATGAAAATTTCAAACAGCCATAATTTCAAAACTATTCGAGGGATTCAGCCCATCTTCGAACCTGATCAAGGTAATCGCCTATAGAATAAGTGTAATAAATTTCATCAAGATCCGATAAGAACTGTGGGTGCTATCGTAATGACAAGACAAGTGATAATCATGGGGAGTAGAGGTACGTTTGATACACCATAAGTAATAAAAGAAATACTTTTAATATATAAAATAGCAGTGAAATTTACAGGTTATTTTGTGCACAATGAAATACAACTGACGAAACTGGATTAAAATGGGACAAGCATAAGTTATGTGGAATGAAAACCATATTTTCAACATTTTTTGATTCCATTAAAATTTTCAAGGCTATGAAATTATTGGAAGAAATAGTCAAAATATAAAGTTTGAGGTCATAAATTAAAGCTCATTAGTCACGCTTTAAAATACGTTTTGCAGAAATTATCTATGAGTTCTAGTTTTAAAGTTATATGGACTTGAAAGTGATTAAAAATTGATTTTTTCGAAAAATCGTTGAAATTTCAGACAGCCATAACTTCTAAACTAATCGACCGAATCAGCCCATCTTCGAACTTAACCGTGGTAATCACACATAGAATAAGTGTAGGAAATTTCATTAAGATCGGATAAGAATTGTAGACGCAATCGTGTCCTCAAAAGTCGGTTCTATTACATAAATATATATATATATATATATATATATATATATATACATACATACATATATAAATTTTTAAACGAATGGTATTTTCAAACTCTACTTTACTAATTATGTTAGGTTATGACAAAATTCCTTGAAAAATCAACCATGAGGACAAATACAAAACCTAGATTTTTAAAAAAACCTACCTAAAAATTCAAATACAGAAAGTTTCTGCTCTAAACAGCTACATTCGTAATCTCTCGTGCGAGACACTCAGATAATTTAGATCAAACTTTGCCGGCCTACGGCCGGCTCGTAAGATCCTACAATTTTAGCAGATGGAACCAGTTTTGCCAGATTGGGCTATTTACCGCCAATCGGGCTATTTGAACTGTCAATTGGCGGTTAAATTTTACTGTTGGCGGTTAATAGCCATTTGGGCTATTTTGAATCTGTAGGTATATGATTTTTTTTTTAATAAAGTATTCTCTTTGCATCAAAAATCTATATTATTAAAAATTATTAATTTACTTCTCTTTTTATGACTGTCGATCATATAACGGTGGGCCCTGGCTACTTCGTGTTCAGTAGCCACGAACCACAGTTAATAAATTTCCCGAATAATTTAAATTAATTAATAGTAAATTCTCAAATATAAATATTAATTAAAGATTTGTTTTATTGCTGGTTCAGAAAACGGGAAATAGATCTCAGGATGCAGGTAGACTCGTTCTGACCGGACACGCAGCTGAAATAAACTTATTCAAAATGACGCTGGTGATGAAAGAAAATTTGATCAACGAGACTCAAATTTAATTATATAAAATTTAGTTTTATTTAACGAAACCCCAAATATGTACAAATATTTCCCCTTTTATTAATAAATTTATGACTTGTGAGAATAATTAGGCGTCCAGCGACAATGGATAGATTTACTAAGCTCGCAAATATTTATTGGACGCGAGGAACAATATCATTAATTAATTACGTAGTGTCGCGTTGAAGAGAGAGAGGGAAACTTATTAATAATTTGTCGAAACTTATCTGGTTGTACTTGGGCTTACTGGTGATATCGATCTCCGATTCGTTGCGGGCTGCTTGGACTCGATGTCGATCCTCTTCAGTAAATCCTCACGGGCTCCTTGGACTCGATGTCGATCCTCTTCAGTAAAATTCTCACGGGCAGATGTTGTATATCAAACCACCACACTCACTCAGTAATCAAATTTGGTTTTTCTTTAAGCAGACGAAGGAGTCTCACAAATCTCCTTAATTATTTAATTTGAATCAAAACCAGTATCACTTATAAAATTAATAATTTAGTTTTAATATAAGTTTAAGTTTCAATAGACGAAATTATTCAGGTAACAGCTTAAACGAAATAGAACTGATTACTGGGCTAAATGACTAGATATAATGAACTTATCGTTAGGCTGACTCATATAAATTGTAATGAGTCCTGGTGCTAGAGTAGGGACCTCGCTAAGCGTCATCAGTCCACTCTAGGTGACGGCCAGGGCCTAAGTCCTCGAGCAAGTGTTTGCTGGCCCTTTTATATGTTAATTTCGGAGGCGTGGAACTACCCCACTGTCGTCTAAATTCAAGTAGAATTTGATCTAGGAGTCCTCTGCCATGGCCCCGAGTGACTGAGGAGTGTTAATTAACATATAATTGTTCTAATAGATGGCCGTAGAATCTGTTAGATTTTGCGCTCGATTTTTAAGTCGTAAAATCAGAAACGCACGTTCACAATCATTACTATCAAATATATTTCATATTTTATGTTTGGCACGCTAAGACGCGCATGCGTAACTATCATACCAGCATGTGCATTTAGTAAACTTACTATTTGTGAATTGCTGATATTTATTCGTCGTCACTTGTCGTAAACGAAAAGGATTAGAAACATTTATTAATATAGTGTTAAAAAATATCTAAAAATTGTTGTAGGCACGCTATGGGAAAATACGCTAAATATTCGAAGCATTATAGGGAAGAATGGGAGCATGAAACGATCTTTAAAGGTATTTATATAATGCTCTGGATGATTATAACCTAAATATATACATTTCTATTTTACGCTTAACACAAATAACTTTTTTTTTTTTTAACTTCTGTTACATTGTTTGTAATAAATTAAAATTCTCTTGGTTTTTCATGAAGGCTGGCTTTGTAAAAATCGAGAAACGCTTATTCTTGCTGGGTTTGGAAAAGCATATTGTAAGATATGTCAGGTGGCTTTGCGAGCTCAAAGGAATGACTTAAAAGTGCATGCTGAAACTAAGAGACACAAAGAATAAGCCTCAGCTTTCAATTTAAGAACTCAGCACACTCTTTTAGATTCTGGTTTCTATCTATTTTTTTATAAAGACTTAAATTTATGATGAATTAATCATATAACTTTTTTTTCCAGGTGTCAAAATGACGATTGACAATCAATCAAAAATAAACGACATCAAGTTATTTTTACATGTTGCAGCTCACAACTCTACTAATAGCGTTGATCATTTGTGTAATTAACTGAAAGAATGAGGTTGGTTCGGCAACGGCAAAAAGACTCCATGAAGATTTTTTAAATTTTATAAAATCTGTTGGATTAAAGCTTGAAAATTTGGTCGGTATCGGCACAGATGGTGCATCGAATCTTTGTGGAGTAAATGAAAGCTTATATACGTTACTAAAACAAGAATACCCAAATCTACAATCGATCAAATGTAGCTGTCATTCTTTAAATTTATGTGCATCTAAAGCTTGCAAGGAGTTACCATCGAATTTAGAGTTTCTATTACGTGAGACAAGAAATTGGTTTGTTCACTCACCACTCCGGCAATTGACCTACACTGAGGTTTATAAAAGAATAAATACAAGTAAGCCTCCGAAGTTAGTAACTTTGTCCAATATCCGTTGGTTAGCTTGGTATGAAGCTATCTCATCAAATTTAAATCAGTGGGATACTTTGGAAAAATTTTTGAACGATGTTTCTAAGTCATCAAAAGAAAAATGTTATACAGCACGCACATTAGCAGAAATGTATAACGATGGTTCTAATTATCTGTACTTGCTCTTCTTGGATAATATTTTGAGAGAGGTCACAAAAGTAAATGCTGCATTCCAACGGGCTAATGCAGACATCACTAAGCTGTATGCTGATTAAAAAATTTTATTAGTTTCATTATCAAAAAGGATTTCTGAACCACGGTATTTAAGATCGATAGCGCCTGATGATGACCGCGAGATGCTTCACTCTACGGACATTGCTGCTGTAAAGCTAGCTTTATCAAAAGCTTTTTCTGAGTTTGGTAACTCGTTATTGCCTACTGAAGCTCGAGATTTTGGTAAGCGTTTTATGGCTCATACGAAAAAAAAGACTGTGTCTCCAACAGTAATTAAAGACATTAAAGAACGGGCTACTTTATTTATAGTGGTGTGATGAATTAGTGAAACGGTTACCAAATAACTTAACGGTGATTGAACGAATTCGATACTTTTCACCAAGATATTGTTTGTCTCAAACATCAACTGTATTGATTAGTCAACTACCTTGGGCCTTGGCAGGTACCAGTTTTTTATTATAATAGATTATTTTCATTTAAGAATAGTTTTTACTTAAATTAACTTTATTTATTGAATTTAGCAAAGGATGCTGACCGTGATTTGATAGAAATGCAGTGGAGGCAACTGGCTACAATGAAAATGGAAGACATTTCGATGGATATGAATGAAAATGTGGACATCACTAAGTTTTGGATTGTTGTATCAAAAATTGAAAACTCTAATGGTGAAAAATCTTTCAAAGACTTGGCTTCGTTTGCGATTCGCGCATTATCATTGCCCGTTTATAATGCTGCGGTAGAAAGTATTTTTAGTATAATGGCTGTAGTAAAGACCAAACTTCGTAATCGGCTGTTGCAACCAATGTTAATGGCTCTTGTTCGAATTAGGGCTCATATGAGTGCAATAAAAGTTTGCTGTAGCACTTATGTACCATCTAAATATATGTTACAGCTCTGTAACCGATAAAAAATGTTTAGATCCAAGCATATATGATTGAATCCAACCAATCAGATATGCTTGGAACCAAATTTTGGCACGATCCAAGCGGATCCAAACAGATCTGACAATATCCAAAGAGATCGCACTATATCTAAGCATATCCAAACAGATCTTAAAATATCAGAAGAGATCCAAACAGAACTCAAAATATCCAAAAAGATTCAAACAGATCTCACAATATCCTCGAATATATAAGTGTATTAAAGCAGATCTGCGTAAATGTCGATCTTTAAAGAAATCTACATTAATTTAGGCACATACATCTAAAGAAAATAGATGAATACTTTAGAAACATTGATCAAACTGATTTACATTATTTATTCATTACAATATCAAGTATATGATTTAAATAACGTATATATCAAAGTCAGTAAGAAAAAAAAAGTTTTTAATTTTCGTATACAACTCAGATATTCGTGTATAATTAGACAAAAAAACTCTGTATATAATGTTTTATCCGCAGTAGAATCCCGACAGTTCAAAGATTCAGGAGCCTGACCCGTATTTAAATATTGTTGGATCTGACCAAATATGATTACATAAAGACACACATTTTTGGATATAGTCATAATGCTTGGATATACGTATATCTGCTTGGATATGAATTATTTTTGCATCTATTTACCCACATACATACAGTTGGGTCTCAGCAGATATAGTACTATGTACTTATATATACTTGAATATCAGTATATCTGTTTGGATATAAATCTTAAAATCTGCATATATATAGTTGGATCTGATCAGATATAACTACATATATTTGTATATGCTTGGATATAAGCATATCTGCATGGATAACAATTTTTATATCTGCTTATATATTGTTGGATCTGAGCAGATATATTTATATATGCTTAGATATGCGTATATCTACTTGGATATCAATCTGAATACATCTCGATATCTGCTTATATATGATTAGATCTGAGCAGATATAATTATATATGCTTATATCTAGCAAGATCTAATATTTGGATGTATTTGGATATAAACAGATATAACGAGATCCAGACATATCTGTTTGGATACAAACGTTTTTTATCGGGTAACAGTGATATTTATAAAAGCAATAATAATGATAACGATCATGCTAATCTTGTAGAATCAATTGATTTGCTGGAGCTTGTTAATGAATGAATAATTAAACATAATTGTATGCTAGATGTTTAAGTCTAAAATGAAATATTTAAGTGTAATGAAGCATACGAACAAAAAATGAATAATTAAGCATAATTTCATGTTAGATGTCTAAGTATGAAATAAACTATTTAAATGTGATAAAGCATACGAACTTAAAATAAAGTGTAAGGTTTACCAGCCTATTTTCGATGTTTTAAACATTAAAATAATGATTAAATGGTTGTGATAGTTGTAATAAATGTCGATTTTAAGAAAAAAATTAATCAAGTGTGATGATTAATCATACAATATTATGTTTTATAGTTGATTCAATGTAAGAAAAAACGTTGATGTAGTTTATATTTATAAATAATAATTTATAATAAAACTATCTTTATTTTTTAATTATTTGCAATATTTTTGTTATGATATCATTGATAGTTAAATTTTTTATATAGTAAAAAAAAATATTTAAAAATCTGGTTTTTTATTTTCCTCTGCGATTGGGCTACTTTTGAGCTACTTCAACGGCGCTCATCGGCGGGTTTTAGAAAATTTTTTCTGGTGACACTTATAAAACAAAAAGGGCTGATGACACTGACTCTGAGATGTTTTAGTTAACGACTTGACTGATTTAATTTAATTTATTTTACATGACTCGACTGATTAAATTATTAACAAAGTGACTCTACTAAAAGTATTTACCAATTGACTCTACTGAGTTTATAACAAATGACTCTACTGCACCAATCATGATTTTAACAATTATTATAATCGACAAACTAACGTCACCCGGGAAAAAATGATTTTGCCTAATTAGAGATAATTATGTATGATTATATATAATCATATCTACCTCCATATATAATTATGCATGACGTTATATATAATTTGATCTGATCATGTCTAACCAATACATTATGTCTCGACCTATGTATCAAGCTATATATAGGTCTATATATAATTAGATCTGATCAGACATGCCTAATATAAATTCATGTTGTATAGTCGTGTATAAGTTTATATATGATTGGATCTGATCAGACTTCATTGATATGAAACCTATAAATATTTAATTATGTATATGAGTCCTATATATATATATATATATATATATATATATATATATATATATATATATATATATATATATATATATATATAACTACATATAACTTTATATCAGTCATGTCTGATCAGATCTAATTATATATAGACCTATATCTAATAATATATGGGATTGTACCAGTCATGTCTAATCAGATCTAATAATGTATAGATCTTGAGACAATGTGAATTGTCTTCGTCGTCCTCAGCCTTGCGGTTCCCATTTTTTCCCGTCTCGTTGCCGTCTGAAACTGCACAAGTCATAGTGCCGAGGTCACATGACTAATTATCACGTAGACGCATGTCCGTAAGGGTGAAATAGGGACAGAGTCCCGAGGCTAGTTCTACGCCCAAATGAATCGGTCAATCACTTCGATCCTGGATCAATTAGCGTACAGACGTTTTTATATCAATTATCAATTCCGACAATTTACTTGCGAAAACCTAATTGTAACTCGGGCAATTAACTTGCGATATTCTGTACATTACTGGCAATTATATTTTATTATTCAGTTATTAATTATTATAAATAAAGTTAGCTTAGTTAACTCTGACTGTACATTACCGGCGATATACTTATACTATGCCACACATCTCTCTACATTACATCCAGCGCTTGCATTTTCTTGTAAGTAATTTTTATTATTACTATTGGCAAAAAACTTGCACATTTTGTTAATCATTCATTTTATCTATTATTCTTTTATCCTGTTCATATCCTATTCTACTGGTAAGATCCTTCAATAGTTAATAAAATTAGTATTAATTAAGTCATAAACGATAATTCAATCAACAATAGAAAATAATTTATAAGTAATAAGCCGTAAGATAAGTTAGTGAGTTTTAACATACGTTGCCGAGTTCAAATAAGTGCGGGTCTTTGCTTTGCAAGAACCTCAGCCCATTGCTCTGTCCAGTAAAATAAAAATTTGTTAGAGGCCAGCCAAAGCCAGGGTTCAACTTGCGAATTCTGGTGGCTGCTGGTAAAAATCGCGAAGACGAAAAGCGATTTGTCCCAACCTATATCTGATTATATATGGGTTTTGATAAGTCAGATCTGATCAGATCAAATTATATATTAGAGTTACAAATAAGTTTCCGCCGTTTTTTAACACAAATTAAATATTTATTATAGAAGAACGGTAATATAAATTTATTTAAAATATTGCCCATCACTTGCAACCACTTTTTCCCATCTCTCAGGCAGCATTCAAATCCCACGTCTGAAGAACTCCTTGTCTTTTGAGGCTATCCACGAATCAACCCAATTTTTGGTATCCTTATAAGATGTGAACCGCTGCGCCGTCAGAGCATGTGCCATGGACCGGAACAGGTGATAATCGGACGGTGCAATGTCTGGTGAATACGGCGGATGGGGTAACACTTCCCAATCAAGTGTTTCCAAGTACTTTTTCACGGGAGCCGTAACATGTGGACGAGCATTGTCATGCAGAAGAATAATTTTTTCGTGTCTAGAATAGAATTGAGGGCGTTTTTCCTTCAGAGCTCGGCTCAATCTCATCAATTGTGTTCGATAGAGGGCTCCAGTAATTGTTTCGCTCGGATTAAGCAACTCATAATACACTACACCTAGCTGATCCCACCAAATACACAGCATAAGTTTTTTTCCGTGAATATTCGGTTTTGCTGTTGATGTTGACGCGTGGCCAGGTAATCCCCATGATTTTCTTCTTTTTGGATTGTCATAATGTATCCACTTCTCATCACCAGTTATGAAACGATGTAAAAAACCCTTTTTTTATGTCTAGCTAGCAGCATTTCACTTAAGCATAATCGGCGTTCAATATCTCTCGGCTTTGATTCGTACGGAACCCACTTTTCTTGTTTATGAATCATTCCTAATGATTTTAAACGATGTGAGATTGCTTGCTGAGTGACTTCTAATGTTAGAGCAAGTTCTTTTTGTGTTTGAGATGAATCTTCCTCCAATAATTCCTCCAATTCTGCATCCTCGTAAATTTTTGGCCTTCCACTGCGATCTTTGTCTTCTACGTCGAAATCACCGTTTTTAAACTTTTGAAACCACTCTCGACACGTTCTCTCACTCAAAGCACCCTCACCATATGCTTCTACGAGCAATTGATGCGCCTCAGCAGCAGATTTCTTTAAATTAAAGAAGTAAACTGATATTTCCCGCAAATGACGCTTACTTGGCTCAAATTTTGACATTTTTAACTTATAAAAATTATATTTTACCAATATAAAATCAATGATATTAATAGGTTATGTTGTTCTTGAATGTCCAAACTATTTTTTAAGCCGGTTATCATCTGCGAAAGCTAACCGAAACTCCGTGCCGCGCCATCTACAATGAAACGGCGGAAACTTATTTGTACTCCTAATATAACGTCATGCATAATTATATTTAGAGGTAGATATGATTATGTATAGTCATACATAATTATATATAATTAGGCAAAATTATTTTTTCCGGGCAGGTCTTATCATGACTCATTAGATAAAATGATGCATGAACAGACATGTTCATATATAAATATATATATATAACCGTTTATACGTAAGGGGATCCGAAAATTCATCAAGACTAATTATACTTCATTATATATAGACTTATATATTATCAGATCTGATCATATATAGACTCATATAGGATCAGATCTGATCATATATAGAATTATATATGGTTATAAATGGGAGTTATGACAGTCAAGTATGATCGTGTCTCATTGAATATAGACTCATATATGATCAGATCTGATCATATATAGACTTATATATAGTTAGATATGGAGTTATAACAGCCAAGTATGATCATATCTAATTATATATAGACTCATATATAAGCAGATCTGATCATATGTGGACTTATATATGATTATATATGGGGTTATAACACCCAGGTATGATCAGACCTAATTATGTATAGGCTTATATATAATTATATATGATTATATATAATCATCTATAATCAGATAAAAACTTTTTTTATCGGGATCCTGAATTCTTTTCGGAACCGACGCTAATATTATCTGAAATTGCTCGAGTTTGTATGCTAGTTTCTGAAGATAGAGAATCAACAAATTGGATGATGGATTCTTTTAAAACCGCTCATCTGAAATAAAATAAAATTAAATGCGTAATGACAGAAAAAGACATTAATAAACGGTATACAGTAGAAAAAGTCTTTTCTCCAGCCAATGTTATAATATGCGCATTCCATACATTAAGAATATTTAATCGAAAATGACCACAGACAAAAAAAAAACATAACACAAAAACATGCAGATCAGAGTAAATCTATTTTTAAAAAAATTGTTTTTGCTAAGATATCAGAAAAGTATGATCTTTTCATATGAAGCACTACAGCGCGCACGAAAAAATATCTATCTTGGTAAAATAATACATATGCGGCACATATCTTTAGTATTGTTGTACATATGCTATTTTGCTAATATTCCTAGTGATTTCAGCACCACGTTGGAATCACGGTCGAACCACGGTGTTTTTACTGCGGAAACATGCCTTCAGTGTTCTGACTGTGTAGCGACGGAGATTCGACAGCAGTTTCACGGTCGAACCACGGTGGTTTCTATGCAGTCACGCTGCTATGTTCCGAGCGTGTCCCCACTGTGTTTTACCATTTTTACGGTGGTTTAAGGGTCTTTCGATCGTGAGTTTATGGTGTTTTCACAATGAATTTCTAGTGGTCTCATGGTGGCTTCACAGTGGCTTATAGTGATTCGAGAGGACAATTATCTGGTTATTTACCGGCAAGTTATTCGGTTAATTAACCAGTAAAATAAATTTCTGAATAATAGTTAACCAAACATATTTATACAGTCGATAATGCAGACTGATTAATTTTTAGGTAGATTTTTTTAAAAATCGAACTATTTTATTTGTCCTCATGGTCGATTTTCAAGGAATTTTGTCATAACCTATCATAACTAGTTGAGTAGAGTTCAAAAATACCATTCGTAAAAAAATTTATATATATATATATATATATATATATATATATATATATATATATATATATATATATTGTAACGGGATAGAATCATTGTAAGTTAAATTTAAATTTGAATTCGACTTGCGCCAAAAGTGAGAGCGACCTCCTCGTGCAACAACGGCTGATACAAGAAAACTCTACTTATCATTGGGGTTGCTACCGTCGAGTGTCGACGAATTTTGTTTTTAGAAGTTGCTAGACTTGCGGCCGAGGTGTTCGAGGGGCAGAGACGACGAGCTGTCGGTCTCTTGGCTATTGACAAGCATCCTGTTCGGACGCTATTCCTGACCACAACTACACGCCGTGGAATCTTATTTTATTTTATTGAGTTAAATTATTGGAGTTATTTGGAGGACTATTATTGTGGATTGGACTGGAGGTCGACTCTTGAGGATTTCGGGGCTTGGAGAATCCGGAGGTTTGGATTGAAGCAGAGTATGGTTGGAGAGAAGGCCGAGGTTATTGGAGTGGTTGTACAGAGTTGAAGTGAGTGCCCGGGAAAAAATGATTTCGCCTAATTATATATAATTATATATATATATATTTTTTTTTTATTTATTTAATGATATATAGGATACAATCTTTGATACATAAAATCATATAGAGTGAGCTTTGGTATAAAAAGAACAACAAAGAGAATGTACAAGTTAAATCTTAAAAATGATAATACAAATTAAAATTACAAATTAATTTGTTAAAATATTACAATATAGACCGTGGAGACAAAAAGAGCTTGCATAGGCATCAATAATAGTACGCATAGAAAAAATTTAGGCAAGACCGTAGCTTAGTTTTTTGTTATGGCAAAGTTTAAGGTAGGCGAATAATTTTTTAAGATCGGGGTTCGTGGTGACACCCAGCCTTATCCCAACAAGGTTATAACCCTGATTCAGGGCCATATCCAAGCTCCAAAACCCCCATCTAATATCACTGTAAAAAGGACACTGAACTAAAAAATGATATGCAGATTCCTCCACATCCAGATGACACAAGCTGCAATTCCTCATGGGAGTAAGTTTGAGTAAGTGCCGGTCAATAGACACATTGCAAGCGTATTTAGTGGCTAACCTCAACTAGATGAGTGGTTTAATAAGATGCTGGGGTATGCCTTCTAGAGAATTAGCGAAAGTTTTGCAGAGTGGAATAGGGAGATTAAATAGACCAGCACTAGAACAAGCGTATCTCCTGTCGAGATCTTCAAGATGCATTGAGTACTTGCTGATAATGTCAGTTCTTCTTGCCTTCCAGACAGCGACATCAAGGTTATCAAGCAATTTCTCTTCTGAGATGGTCGTAAGGATATCTTTGAGTTGTTGGGCCCTATTGTGCTTGCTTGAGTTGAATGGAGTTTTGGTGAGAGCAGTCAGACGGAGAAGGCAGATTTTAGGCAATCTATCATCACCCATCTCCTGGACTCTGCACACCCAATCCAGAGCTAGGCTAAGTATTTTCACAGCAATGTGCTCGATATCTAACTTAATGCGTACTGCATAATTTGGGGTTCCTACCGGTAAGGTGAAGAGCTTCTTGTAGAACATCAGATATGCTGACTCCAACTTGTCAATGTTACTCGGACTAAGAGACCATAGATGAGCCAGGTAAAGAAGCATGTTATGGGACATGCTGTTATACACATGTACTTTCCCGGCCCACGCATCAGATTTTAGTTTTTTTAAGATGTTAAACACAGTAGATGGGGTCACCTTATTTTTTGTGATTGCCGCAGCAGTAGCTATATTACCTTGTAGTGATGTGTTAAAGTAAATTCCAAGGTACAAGTATGAGGAAACCATTTCAACTGTTTCCCCCCTGTAATTAAATACTTCATTCCTACGCCCCGCTCGGCCACTGGAACTAGTTCGAAGGATTTTTGTTTTGGTGACGTTGACCGTTAATCCATTAATCTTGCAGTACATATCCAGACAGTTCAGCCCTTTCTGCAGGTGCACAGGAGAGCGAAAGAGCATAACAATATCATCAGCAAATTCAAGACTTAGTATTTCTTTATTCAAGTCTATACTGACCCCTTCCAGACCATGATCATTAAAGAACTTATTTATGTCGGAGATGTAGAGGATAAACAAGAGAGGGCTGAGCACCTCCCCTTGCATCACCTCACCATTAGATTTGACTTGTATGCAGGTAGAACTGTAAAGATCCATTATAATATTCAAGATTTTAGAACTGAGACCCAGGCAATGAAGCTTGGCCCACAACTTATCATGGGGAACTGAGTCAAAAGCCCTTTTAAAATTTATAAAGAGTGCATACAAGAGAACACCCTGGAATCTAACCTGCATTTGTAAGGCAGCTAAAAGTGTAAAGACATTGTCCCCGCAACTCCTTCTTTGGCGAAAACCAGCTTGCTCTTCAGAGATTAATTCTTCCTCATCGGCCCATTTTTGGATGCGTAGGTTAATTATTTGATTGAAAACTTTGGCAAAGCAGTTGACTAAGGCAATTCCCCGGTAATTGCTGGGGTCATTCGGATCACCTTTTTTAAAGAGTATGCTCAGTATTACATTGGACCAGTCTTTCGGCACTTTTTTCGTATTAAGAATTCTGTTAAACAAGGTGAGAATATAGAACAGCCAATTATCAGGAAGTTCTTTAAGAAATTCATAACTGATCCCATCGGTACCGGCTGCTTTCCCGCTCTTGCATTTTTTAAGGCTATTAAGAAGTTCTTCAAACGTGATTTCGCAGTCAAGCGTTGGATGCAATGGCCCTTTCTCAATTTTCTTAAATGAACACACAGCGGATAAACATTTTTGTAGAACTCTTCCCATTTGGTAGTTTGACTTTTGCAACTTCCAACAAAAGTGTATCGCACCGATCTTACCGCTCCCTAGAATTCAATGGTATTCCTGACGTTGGAAAACTTGCTACGTATAAGCTCATCGTAGTAGGATTTCTTTTCCCTAATAAGCTGAAAATAGCTTCTCTTTAAGCTATAATAATCTGCCCATGGAGCACAAGTGGGCTGCGAGCTCTTACACAACCTTAGAAGACTCGATGTCGATTTCTTCAGAGCTTTACAGTCGCCATCATACCAGGGCTTATTTGTGATTGAACTTACAGCGCCGCGAGAGGGCTTGTTGGTCATATTAGAGGCTGTGGCAGCATTATTGATTACTAAGCAGAGTTGTGAGTATAGCTGGTCAGGTGCAGCGTTGTCCTCATAGGTAGCCACCAGTGGAGACCACAGCATCAGGTCCCTGTAAGTTTCCATATGATCACGATTCCAGCGTAAGCTGAGATGGATAGGAGCAGGTGAACGTAGAGCAGCACCAGATGTGTTAAAAGGTGGTATAAGCTCCACAGACCGGTAGATAATCAGATCTGGTGATCAAGGGAACAACCCACATGTCCATGACTAATTCAGCACCCACCAGACAAACCCAAATATAGTCAGAAGTACTCGTACCCAGTTTGCTGTTGAAAGTGAAGCACCCATAATGGTCACTCTAAGTACGGCCATTCAGAAGAATAAAATTATTCGCCTCCATAAAGTCAATAAGTTGTTAACCTCTACCATTGCAGGTGTTATCCATGGAATTTCTGGTACCGGATAACGTAGTAGAACCAATTAGAGAGTTTTCGAGGTAACCAAAGTTCCCCAACCTCGCATTAAAATCACCCCCTATCAAAATCAAGTCAAAGGTTTCTAGACTGTAAATGTCATCCAAGGCTTGCTGAAGTGATTTGAGTGCAGCTCCAAAATCAAGGTCGGGTTTTAAGTAGACCATAATTATTATACTGTCTAGGTTATCAAACGTGGTTTTAGTAATTATCCAGCAACTGGATTTTTGAATCAGGTTAAGGTCCCACGAATCGCTTGCAAGGACCAGCAGTCCACCACTTGCATGCCCCGGTCGCCCAGGCGTCTTATCTGCCTGTTTGGTTAGTTGTTGCCACTTATGAGTAGAGGGTAAAGAGTAACATTCAGGGTTTACCAACCATGTTTCGCAAAGTCCAATTAAAGCGGAACCAGCCAGCTTAACGATGTCAGGAATGTTACTGTGCCCGTGGGTGTTCCAAAAAGTAAGTTTAAGCCCAATATGCTCATTTCTGGGGAAATGCCTATGAATTAGTTTTTTGATGTGGTGCGTTGAGTATTAATGTCATCTTGGGTGTTAGATGCCTGTATTCCATGACTGCTAGGCGGGATAAGAACGTCCTGGCCGCCAATTCCCGAGGTAGGATTGACTGGTACCAGTTTTTTCAAAGCATTATCGTAGATGTGTGAGATACCATCGATTATAATATGCTGAAACTTGTTTTTAACTACTATTCCCTTAGCTTTAAGGCAGTTGCCTTCCTGTCTCAAGATTCTCGCTATCTTATCTTGTTCCGGTGTTGTCATGATCAATATACACAGGAACCTTCAAGTTGGTTTTCTTTTTCATGATCTGGGATTTAATAGAATTGCTTGTGAGTGTAGCCCTGATTTTTTTCCCACCTGCCCCAATGGGGGTAGCATCCGTGACACAATTTTTAAGTTGAAAGTGCTCTTCAAAAAAACTAGATACAGTGCTCAGTACATTATTATAATTGTGAGAGATGCCTCTAATGATAACATTATTGCGTCGAAGATGTTTTTCGATTGAATTGATGCTGGAATTAATTACGCGTTTTTCAAAGTTTTCGAGAGTAGTACTTGCAGTGTTGACTTTTGAGGAAGAAGTAGCCAAATTATTGCGCAGGTCACTGGCCAAACTGATGCAAGAATAAGGTGATTCAAGAGAAGCTACACGCTCCTTAACTGCTTCCAGATCAGCTTTAATTGGCGAATTTTCTGAAGATAATTCTCTCTTGACTTCTTCCAATTTCTTGTTATACACTTCATTGCATTCCTCAATTCTTGACATTAATCTCGATTCCATAGCAGCAAGATAGGCACGATCCTCATTCCTAAAGTCAGCAAGCTTACTGAAAAGCTCATCAATAGAATTGCATTTAGCAGATGCATTATTATTTACAGAATTGGCTTGACTTACAGCACCGGCATCTAGGTTGTGCCCATCCATTGCTACGGCGTCGGCTGTACTACGAGGAATTTTACCAGGTGGTGAGATATTTGCTGCAGGTCAACTGGAGTCTTGTGTAGATCTAGGTCTTTTAAATCCCGCTTTGAGAAAAAGTTCTGGGAATAAGGCAGATGATGTTGGTTTTGTCAATCCTTTACTGCTATCTTTAGGAGGATGTCCCCTTCTTCGTGAAACCTTGCTAACTGAATTATTGCTGCACTCTGCGAGAGCTTGAGAATTAACAACAAATTCCGTGGCATTAGGATTTAAATTCGTATCTGAACTTCCCTCAGGATTGTCGACAGATGCAATGCAAGTAGGTGGGATGTCACCCTCCAACATGCTATATAGGTTAGAACTAACCTCACAAATCTGTTCTTTTAAGAAACGGACGCAAACAAGAGAAAAAATGACCTAATAGAGTCACAGCACATTTAAAAATTTATAGATTAATAAATGAATTCAATTTAAAACCTCAATTTCAATTTATTAACAATATTGGACACGATTTACCACAATAAAATTTAACAATTACAAAACGTGTCTACACGCTACCGTGGCGCCAAAGTCACTCCATATAATTATATATAATCACTTATATATGATCAGATCCAAAAATTGGCCAGATCTGATTATATATAATCTTATATGATTATATATAATCTTATATGATTATATATAATCATGCATAAGTGAATATAGTCAATTTTAGAATCTCTTTTATAATATCTGGAAATTATTAATTGAGTAATTTAATTAGGATTTATTCTCTTCGTCAGTATAAATATCAGTTAAATTTAAATTAAAAAAAAGAATTACTATCCGTTGACCACTACTTTACTACGAGGTCACCCGTCCAATTAATGTCCTACGCCGATGCTGCTTAACTTTTGTGATCGCTGAATTTTAGTCTGATCCTCTAGTTTGTTATACACTTATAATTAAGAAAAACTTATAGCATTACTTAAGTCAAATAATCGAATTGATACATCCTATGTAAATAATGCATCTAATGATGAATTTGGTTTTGTACATAAATTACAATTGAATTCATTAGATACATATTGAAATCAAATCTATTTATCTATGAACTTACAAAGATTCGTATATAAATCGATATCGATTTATACTTTTAAATTGCTGCCGGAACCTTTGAACATTTTTAAGTATTGAGAATTTAAATTTGATTGATAGTTGACAAAATAAAAATTTAATAACATTGATATCAAAAAATTGTCATATTGTGTATTATATATATATATATATATATATGGTGGTTCAGCTTCACTCCGCGAGATGGCATTCACAACTCGCGCCTCTCGCAATACATCGTCCCTATGCCTGTTTCAATATATAACATTTCCATGTAACTTCCAACACGGCGTCATAGGTGGGGTATACGATAGACACACCTAACTGAGGAGTCTAAGCTATCGTATACTTAGACGAAACGACTCTCACCCCACGAATACATTTTTCCATCTCTCCTTTTCTCATCATCTCTTACAACGTTTCACTCTTTGGTAGTTGGCGACTTAGGCAGTGATTATTGCAATCTAAACCTATAGTATCGTCGCCAAAAGTATACTTTTAAATTGCTGTCGAAACCTTTGAACATTTTTTAAGTATTAGGAATTTAAGTTTGTTTGATAGTTGACAAAATAAAAATTTAAGAACATTGATATTAAAAAATTGTCATATTATGTAATATATATGTATATATATACATATATATTACATACTATGACAATTTTTTAATATCAATTATGTAATATATATGTATATATTAGGGTGCTCCGATTGAAACGAACATTTTTTTTTTTTTCGCTCCCCATCGAAAATCTTGTTCTATATGTTAAAATAAAAATTCAGTCCAATTTCGAGCTCTTAATATTAATATTAACAACTGGAACAACGTCGTTGAAGTTTTCCCATGCTAAAAGCACGTAAATTTAGTTTTTTTTCTTTTCAATTCATAAAACTCAGCCTCACTTTTATGTATCGTATGGGTCCGAAGTTTTTCTTAAAGAGAATTGTATGCTCTTCAAAAAAGCCAGTATCTGCTTAGCTCTGAGTTCAACTCTAGCTCTCCTGTGAGTCTTTAATGTCAAATTTCGTATCAAATCGATGGTTTTTTGCTGTTAACTCATGAATGGTTGAGTCTAGAGAAAAAACGTAAATGACTCTTTTTGTAGAAAATTTAATTTTCTATAAAAAAAGTTGAATGACTTGTATCTCTAAAACTATTATTTTAAAAAATATATGAAGTTAAAGTTATTAAAATTTTTGATTTTAGCAAAATTTCGAGATTAATTATTTTATAATTAAATAATATTTATATTTTTACCGTACGATGGACGGTGTTGCTCAATAAGTTATAGATTAAATTGAACGGAATATAGTATAGTGCTGGATAGCTCAACTGGTAGAGCACTCGGCGCGATACCGACATGGTCTGGGTTCGATTCCCAGTTCGGGCTATCTATATTTTTCTCAATTTATCTATAAATTGTCTTATTGAGAAGGTTTGCATGTTTAGGTTTCCACTTATTAAATTGTCTTAATTTCTTACTTAATAATGAAAAATGTCTAGAGCGCTGCCGTGGCAATTAAACCAATTAAGTCAAGGTCACACGAAAGCAACCTTTTTCTAAAAACATAATTAGCTGATAAACTAAACGCTGCTGTAGCGATAGTTTAAAAACTAGTAAGCGCTGCTTAATAATTAAAGGACTAACATAGAAAGCATATTTTATTATGTAAAATCATTAGACTGCCAAAAATGTATGTAAGTAAGCTATCATTTTCGTTTAAATTAATGATTATTTTGATTTAATAATTAAAATACTATCAGTAATTTATGAAAGATAATGATTAATACATAAATATACAAAATATAAAAAATACCCTTAAATATTCATCCAAATTAGTTGAAGAACCCGTATAATTTTGAATTTATTCCTAAAATAGATTGTAAATACATAATTTTGAATATCTTACAAATTTTGATTTTTTTTTTGGTAAGTAATTAATGAAATAAGCCGAAAAACTACTAAAAATATAAATATTACTTAATTATAAAATAATTAATCTCGAAATTTTGCTAAAATTAAAAATTTGGTAATTGTTTGGAAGTGGGGTCAACAGGTATTTCGACAAGCAAAAATCCAAAACCTGGCAAATGGCTTAGGGACCACGTTTAATCCCAAGCATTTGTCGGCGGATTGAAGTTGTTTTCGCTTAAATCGATGTTATATAAGCTTTGATAAACCTTGGTATAGAATTAAGGTATAAATTATGCTTAATTTCGAATTTATCTTTGAGATTTTTCAGTTCCGTGCTACACTGCACTATTTGACATATTTTTCTTTTCATTCTATGTATTGACTCTTAAGTCAACCACCAAAACTTAAGGTATATGCCTATTTGCCATAATGTTTGTAGTTTCGTCCTAAGTACGTTAACGGACTCGTCAGTAAGGCTATGTTAACGCACTCTTGCCTTAGACTACATCTCTTACTAGTACGGGCCGGCGTAAAACAGTGTTGTGGGTTTCTACCAGACACTATACTAGCAAGGGAAGGCAGATACCATCCAAACTACTTGCAACAAAATGTTATGTGAGCTGTTGAACCCATTGAAATACTGAAATAACAAAAATATGCTGATTTTCACTATTACAAGAGTTCAAAAATTATTTGTAACTCTTAGATCGACCTTTCTATCACCACCGTGCATCTTACGGTATTATATAAAATTACTTATATTTATTAGGAAAATTTATTTTCGAAAATTCACATGATTTTGTGTTATTTTTGACATATTTTCACACTTCAATTGCAAGGTTCAGATAGATATCTGGTGTTAGAGACATAAACTCATACAGAAAATTCAATCTGCCGTGTAGCTGAACACGTGCAAAAAGTTTAATTATGGATCTTTAAGGTGTAAGCACTTGGAATTCTGAAAAATGTGGTTGACCCTGATTCCAAACAATTACTAAAAATTTTAATAACTTTAACTTCATATATTTTTAAAAATAATAGTTTTAGAGATACAAGTCATTCAACCTTTTTTATAGAAAATTAAATTTTCTACAAAAAGAGTCATTTACGTTTTTTCTCTAGACTCAACCGTTCATGAGTTAACAGCAAAAAACCATCGATTTGATACGAAATTTGACATTAAAGACTCACAGGAGAGCTAGCGTTGAACTCAGAGCTAAGCAGATACTGGCTTTTTTGAAGAGCATACAATTCTCTTCAAGAAAAACTTTGGACCCATACGATACATAAAAGTGGGGCTGAGTTTTATGAATTGAAAAGAAAAAAAACTAAATTTACGTGCTTTTAGCATGGGAAAACTTCAACGACGTTGTTCCAGTGGTTAATATTAATATTAAGAGCTCGAAATTGGACTGAATTTTTATTTTCACATATAAAACAAGATTTTCGATGGGGAGCGAAAAAAAAAAAATGTTCGTTTCAAACGGAGCACCCTAGTATATATATATATATATATATATATATATACATATATATTACATACTATGACAATTTTTTAATATCAATGTTCTTAAATTTTTATTTTGTCAACTATCAAACAAACTTAAATTCCTAATACTTAAAAAATGTTCAAAGGTTTCGGCAGCAATTTAAAAGTAATAATCGATATCGATTTATATACGAATATTTATAAGCTTATAGACAAATAGATTGAATTATATGTATCTAATGAATTCTATTGTAATTTCTGAACAAAACCAAATTCATCATTAGGTGCATTATTTACGTAGGATTTGTATCAATTTCATTATTTGAGTTAAGTAATACCAAAAACTTTTCGTTATTATAAGTTCATAACAGACTAGAGGATCAGACTACAATCCAGCGATCACCAAAGTTAAGCAGCATTAGCGTAGGACATTTATTGGAGGGTGACCTCGTAGTAAAGTAGTAGTCAACGGATAGTAATTTTTGTTTTAAATTAAATTTAACCGACATTTATATTGATGAAGACAATAAATCCTAATTAAATAACTTAATTCATAATTTGCAGATATTCTAAAAATGACTATATTCGTTCATGCATGATTATTAGGGTGTCCGTTATTTCCCAAATTGTTATTTTTTTGCTGCTGCCTCCCGAACTTTAAGTTTTTGCCCTATAAAAAATTATCCACCCTAAACAAGCTCTTGATTTTCAAATTAAACCGTGCCGAAATCATGTTACACTTCCCATTCAAATAACATGAGATTTTTTGACTTTTTGAATTTAATTTTCTATCTCTGAAGCAAATAAATCTACAACTAGGAACAATATAGATTTTGTTAGGAAATTTTCCGCTCTACAAAAAAGGTTTCTTTGATTTTTTCGATAAAATCATTCTTTTGGAAGTTATTCACGATTAAAGTTGTGTTCATAGTTTACAACTAAATTTTTTTGTCATTTACTGCAAATTTAAATTACACCTTTGATTTTGACCAAAAAAGGATCGGCAGGTATACGTCTTAGTCATAAGCGATCCTACCAAAAATAAAACTGTACCCAATTGTGAAGCCAGCCGCAACATGCCTATCTGGAAAATTCCTGCTTCAATAAAATGTCTACCATCTTGAAATCTCTACCAATGAAAAAATCTACCATGATGTAATCACTACCAGAAAAAAAATCGGTCTAATCGATTGACCCTGCGGGCCAACCCCAAACCCATACAAAGTTTGGAAACCGGCCCTTGGATGGCCCATCGCCGGGTGAAGTATGATGATTAACGGCCAGTCAATAGCAACTTTTAATGGCCCATGAACGGCTGAATATACAAATGATAACGTCGGCCCATTAATGGCGCTCGACTATCGGCCGATTAATAGCAGCCAGCAATCGGCCAAGCAAGTAAATAAATTTAATTTTAAGAAATTTTTATTATTGCTATTCAAGTAGAGTTCATGATCATTAATGTTTAAACTAATTGAGTAAGGTAAATGATGTTGAAAAATCTCGATGAAAAATTCTGCTGAGCTCCGGGCGTGAACTGTCGTCCTTCTGATTGCTGGGTCTGAACGGTAGCTACTGGACGAACCTACTAATATTGAACTGATACTTTTAAATGATCTACTTATTCATTCTACTACAACCACTCGGTCTTATAGAATATAAAGAGAAATTGAATTAATATTTTCGATTATTTAAAAGAAAAAAAAAATTATTTCGTACTATTTTTATTATATTCACATAATTTTTAAAAATAAAACATACTAAATTTAATCGATTATTCATCTTGATAAATAAGAACCTAGTTTACTTATCTTCCTTTACTAATATTATCAAAAATGACATTTTTTAGAAAAATTGATGACTTATTTTTTAATTAAATTAATTTTTATGAATAAAGTTATAAAATTGCGGTTGTTGATTGCAAATAATAACGAACTAAAAAATATTTAAATTCTTAGTTGTAAATAACTTCAATCGGAAAATTGAAATATATTATTAATTAAAAATGAGTTTGAATCAAAAATAAATAATTATTAATTAAAGAAAACTATAATAATAAGTTATTTGTATAATTAATAATTGATTAGTAGATTTTTTTATTCTACAAAGTCATGGACCACTAATTGACTAACAGTGTCCCAACGTTGTGAAACGATAATCGGCCAGTCATGAGTAGCCAGTCATTGGCCAGGGCTTGGTTACCCAGTCTTGGCCCATGTCTGGCTTGCCATTAGATGACTAGGGCTTGGTTACCCAGTCTTGGCCCAAGCTCGGGTAATCATTGTAACGACCAGGACTGAGTACCCAATCTCGAGCCAAGCATGGGTCAATATAGGTGTGCCGAAGCTAGGTTCCCCAGTGCTGGGCCAAGTAAGGGCTCTTCGTTTGACTCTGGCAGCTCCTGCAGGAGTATGACTAAGACGTATACCTGCCGATCCTTTTTTGGTCGAAATCAAAGGTGCAATTTAAATTTACAGTAAATGACAAAAAAAATTAGTAGTAAACTATAAACACAACTTTAATCGAGAATAACTTTTAAAAGAATGATTTTATCGTAAAAATCAATGAGACCTCTTTTATAGAGCGGTAAATTTCCTAACAAAATCTATATTGATTCCAGTTGTAGATTTATTTGCTTCAGAGATAAAAAATTAAATGCAGAAAGTCAAAAAATCTCATGTTATTTCGGCACGGTTTAATTTGCAAATTAAGAGCTGGTTTAGGGTGGATAATTTCTTTTAGGGAAAAAACTAAAAGTTCAGGGGGCGCAGCAAAAAAAATAACAACTTGGGAAATAACGGACACCCTAATGATTATATGTAATCAGATCTGGCCAATTTTTGGATCCAATTATATATAGATGATTATATATGATCATGTATAAATAGATCTGATCATATATGATCATGTATAAACATGTTATGTCCGGATTTAATTAATTAATGAATAATTAATTATTAGAAAAAGTCACGTGGGCCTTAAGTGGAAGGCACCGGGCAAACAGGGTGATTTTCCTAGAGGATTAGCTCTAGGTGTTATTTTTATTGTAAGAACTCGAACGATAAACCCCGCAGGGGCCTCTCTGTGTATTTGATGCAGAATTTGGATTTTTTACGTTAGAGAAATTGATAATTTCACCTACCTTTCGTTGTTCGCTGCTTACTTGCAAGTTGGTCTTTATGATCTTTGGACTGCAACTCTTGTGAACGGCTTCTGTAGGTCTCTGGTCGAAAGATGATTTGGTCCAGGAAGAATGGATGTGGTTCTTAATATTAGAAATAATCTATTATGCCGGTTTTCCCAATGATAGATGTTTATTGAAATATTTCCCTATGGGCTCGCCGTACTCAGTTCACAAGATGTTATATTGTTCTTAACACTAAAGTTCTTTCTTTAACTTAAATCTCTGGGATTTACACTTAACTATTAAACTTAAACTTATGGTTTTACACTTTGGATTTATTGAGTCTTTGGCTCATATGAGTTCGGTCTGAATCTTCGACTCTAGCAATTCACTCAGACGAGAATCGCTATTTATACACTTAAACAATTATTATAAAAATCACCCACGCCTCCTCGTGTTTTACGCAAGCGGTACTTCCCGTGTGGTGATTTTTGGAATAGAAAATATAATTTTTAAAAGACGATTTTGAATAGAAATTTAACGGTAACAAGCAAATTGCCACGCCTCTTCGAGTGCAATATCGAGACGATCTTCCCGTGGGATAGTATAGTATACTTGACTGCTTGGATTTTATTAATGAAAACTGAACAAATCGGTTTAAAAGAAATAGAAACTAGAAAAATAGGGTTGCCTAAACGTAACACGGTTTAGAACTCACGCGAGCCAGCAAGGAAGATACGTTAACTTCTCAAGCGTCATAGGCTGCCGCAACTTGGTGTTCGTTGTTTTTATCACCGTGGTTCGCGGTTCTGGAGGGAATAATTTAGAATATATAATTGGATGAATTTAGAATACAGTCAAGTGTAATTCACTGATTGGAGGAAACGTTGACGACGTGCAACGAGGTGTTGGCCGAAGTTGCTGTCCCTAAAATTGTTAACGCTGCACTTTACAGCGAGCGCGGCAGAGAGGCCCCTTTAATATATACGGCAAGCCGGATATAACAAACAGATCTCATTATATATAATTAGACTTGGTCAATTTTTGGATCCAATCATATGTAGATGATTATGCATAATTATATATGATTAGACAAAAACTTTTTTCATCGGGATATGAATTCACTGCTGTTTCTCTAACTTCTGTCAACACTTAATGGTATGCAGGTTGCATACCATGAAATCGCAAAAAAGAATTTTACCCAGAGACCCGATGGAAAAAGATTTTATATAACTGTATACATTTATATATGCATTATATACAGTTGGATAGAGGTGGTGCATAATCATATAAAATTTTTATGTAATTATATACTATCGTATATAATTCCATATAAAAATGCAAAAAAGAATAATAAAATTATATACAAATGTTTATATTTGTATACAATTATATAGAATTGTATATAATTATCTATAATCCATACGAATACAGTATGTAATTATATACAAATGTCTATATTTGTATACAATTATATAGAATCGTATATAATTATATATAATCTATACGAAAACATTATGTGATTATATACAAATTATATACAAATAAGATATAATTATGTACGATTGTATACAATGGATCGGGGCATTTTTTCTATCCAATTTATGTATAATTCTATACAATTGTATAAAATCTTTTTTCATTAGGGAAATAATATATTAAATACTCTTGTAAGGCAAGGAGCCCAAATACGCTCTTCTTGTCTAATCTACTAAGGAATTTCCCGGGAAAAAATCACCATGCATGATCATGTATGATCAAAGCGTTAAATACGCTCAGGCCTGATCATACCTGATCATACCTGATTCAGCCTGATATATGGGCTTAAATTAAAAATCTCAGTCATAATTAAATATTACTAACTTAGTTATAATTATATATAGTTAACGTAGTTATAATTATATATAATTTATATATAATTTCATATACCTATAAATCAATAATTAATAAATTAGGTATAAAATTTTGTTAACTAAAAATCAATCATGTATAAGATTTTTATTACTTGAAGTTTATACAAAGCTTCATTTTCAAGTCAATCTCTTAGGTCAACGGGTAGCGGATTAAACTTCCGAGTGCGAGGTCCACGGTTCAAATCCTGCACACGTCCAAATTTATTTATCTATGATTAAAAGCTCCGATTGAACCGATGGAATCCGATTAAAATCCGATCAAGCTTCAATCGGATTTGATTCAGGTTTTTCATTAAGGATAATCATATATTTTTTATGAAAAACTTCAAATAATTAAACATTCATTTTTATTTTGACGATAATAGTAGTTAAAATTATCATTTTTTGAATCGATAATTAAATTGTATTTAATTTATAATTTTTGCTTCAAATAATTACTAAACTAATTTTTTTTCCGAAAAATAATTTAAATGAATTTAATTAAAAATTGTTTTTTCGAATTAATTAAAGATTGAATTAATAAATTCTTGCCAAATTGACAATGAAACTCAATATAAATGCTAATAATTGATAACTACAATTCTTTTCATTCATTATTCAAAAAAGATTTAATAACCAAATCAAAATTGGGTTCAAATAATATTTTATTTTTTACAACCCTAAGGTTTCAAAAGATGTTAAAAATCGCCGTAAACTGAATAAGATAGGTTAGCCTAGTGGACAGCGGACGTGTTTCATAACATGACAGTCGTGGGTTCGAGACCCGTCGCGGGTAAAATTTCAAAAGTACTTTTCAACCAGTAAATATTAACTACACAATAATATCAACAAAATAAGTTAATTTCAAATTGCCTTATCATTATTTTTATTTTTTTTTTTTATAATTTGAGGGATTGTGCTTGCTCAGGCCTGATCACGCCTGAATATTGGCCAGCCATGAGCATGCGTGATCATGCATGAAAAAGCAAAATCATACCTGACCAAGCATGATCATGCATGCTCATGGCTGGCCAATATTCGGGCATGATAATGCATGAGATTAACGCATGATCAGGCCTGATGATTTTTTCCCGGGTTATTCGGTGGGTCTACGCAAGTATGTACCAAACTCTAGGAAAAAAGCCGAATATATTCAACTTATTATTATAATAATAGCAACCCAGGTTCGATTATTAATCATTAAATATTGCGATCAACTCTACCGAGGGTCCAGCGATAACCGATGCAACAAATGAAAATGCAAATGACTTAACGGTGTTGACAATAATTTACTTCTGAAGATTTGTAATAACAAATAATAAGTAAACTAATACTTTCAATTTATATAACAAAACATTAATTAAACAAATTGACTTTCTCTACTATTTAATTACTTTATTACAGCGATTGGACCAGAATATTTTTACTTAAAATCATGGACAACAACCCGTCCTACCTTTACAATAGCCCGGTCCTCTCTAACTATTTTCGCGTCGGTTTTCCAAGGGATGGGTATCACTCACGTGTTATCCCCTGTAATGACATCGGACCCGAACGTATTAATTAAAATAAAATATTTGAATTTATCACACGACCTGAGTTAAATCATAATAATAAACTAAATAATATTTTCCTACATTAATCATAAACATAATGAGTATTAACGCTTTAAACAATAAAATAATAATTATTTCAGTGCACAGCGTGGCGGGAGGGAGATATTGATTTTTATCCCTACCGTATTGACTCTCCCTTCGGTCGATATTTTTATATATGCTCTACACACACGCATGCTACCGACTGCAATGAAAATATCGATTCAATACATAAAATTCAAAATAATTATCAAAACGTAAATACAATAAACAATAATATCAATCAATTTATAATTAAATCATAATTAAATAATAATTAAAATAACATAAATATTTAAATTACAATAAATTATTACAATTAAATGCGCACATGCGCTTTTTATCAGCTAGGAGGTGTTTTTAAATTCACGGCGATATGGGAAAGCGCGCTCAGCGATTCACGTTTGAATCACTACGTGACAACTCCCTAGCCCTATTAAGGAGTAATACTATTAATCTCTTTATTTCATTTAATACGTTGAAAGCTTCTTTGTCAATTTCTTCTTCTGTAATTGAAACCGAAAAATATTTTTTAATGATTACCATTCGTTATCAATAAAACATTTCATCAATAAATTTTTCTTTTCCGATAAGGTTAATATAAAATAATTCGTATAACCTGAAAGTAACATTCGAATACTAATTAAATTTTCAAGATTCTACTGAATTCCATCACAATTGAATGGTCACCGAAATCTAATGCATTTATTTAATTCTTCATTCGTACAAAAGAAACTATTCATTTAACAATTCCCGGGAAAAAATAATCAGACCAGACCATGCCTGTTCATGTATGATCAGGCCTGAAACTAGACCTGATCATGCCTGTTCATGTATGATCAGGCCTGAAGTTAGATATGGTCACGCCTGATCATACCTGTCCACGCCTGTCCATGTCTGAAGCGTTACATACGCTCAGAAATGATCATACCTGACCATGCCTGTTCATGTCTGTCCATGCCTGTTCATGTCTAAAGCGTTAAATACGCTCAGGCCTGATCATACCTGATCATGCCTGTTCATGTCTAAAGCGTTGAATACGTTCAGGCCTGATCATACCTATTCATGCCTGATTCAGCCTGATATATGGGCTTAAATAAAAAATCTCAGTCATAATTAAATATTACTAACTTAGTTATAATTATATATAGTTAACGTAGTTATAATTATATATAATTTATATATAATTTCATATACCTATAAATCAATAATTAATAAATTAAAAATAAAATTTTGTTAACTAAAAATCAATCATGTATAAGATTTTTATTACTTGAAGTTTATACAAAGCTTCATTTTCAAGTCAATCTCTTAGGTCAACGGGTAGCGGATTAAACTTCCGAGTGCGAGGTCCACGGTTCAAATCCTGCACACGTCCAAATTTATTTATTTTTTTTTTTTATAGAAATAATTATATATAATTGTATATAGTTATACATAATGATATATAATTATATAGGGCCATTTTTTATCTATAATTTTTTTACCTGGATGGGCATGAACAGACCTGACTATGCCTGATCAGACCTGACCAGGCCTGGTTAGGTATGGTCATTTTTCATGTCTGATCAGGCCTGAAGACTCATGCCTGTTCATGTCTGGTCAGGTCTGATTATTTTTCCGGGAATAAACAAAACAATAATTATGGAATTGAACGTGACTTTCTGTTGTTGTAAACAAATAAACATAAAAGACAGAGAGCTTTTTGGTTATAGCATTATGTTCTTACGACATCTATCGAGTAATATTCGGAGCAGGCAACACTAACGGAAGCAACTGTGCGAAAAAAATGAAGAAGTGAAACTGTTCATTTTGTGTGTAATTTGACTTTATAAATCCGTCAGCTCACGCTCTACACACAGGCTTTACCAAACATTCCGACAGCGAACAAAAATGCGATTGTTTACGAAAGATTATGACTAAGGATATATTCGTAATGAAGAAGAATTGGAAAAGTTTATTATGTGAAAGTAGACAAAATTATACATCGATAGGAAAAATTTCAACTATTCTTTCCATTTGAAAAAATCTGAAAATCGCCTAACCCTGTTGGAATAATCCAACATAAAATACATCATTTTGTCGTTTTAATTTTTATTAAAATACGAAAATATTATATTTCAAATATTCTTTAATATTTGTAAAATTCTACCTAAAACTTTTTAATTTTTAACTCGTCCTTCGAGCCAGGCAACCCAAGATCCCTTTTTTTTACGACTTACAGAATCCGCTGGGGCCATAAACCGTGGGCACAACGCATCACTCGAGCGAAACCGCCACATCTGGAACGTCTCAACACTCTCCTATTTTTTTTATATAAACTTTTCTTCTAGTTTAAAGGAATGTTCAACAATAATTTCGTTGTTTCGAGCTGGAATATTCTGGATTTTTCCAACAGAAGAATACTCGGGTACAGTTGAGTCTTTTCTTTATACTTTTTCGACCACCGAGTGCTGAGGCCCAGGTCAACGAAGTCAGTTCCTTCCGATCCGCCTTAGTGAACAGTACTTGGCTTCAAAACTCTCTCTGGATTCAAATTTCACATCAGTTATCTTATCAGTTTTACATTTGTGTCATCAATTAAGTGATCAGTGATTCATTCGTAAGCAGCGTTCGTTGCGGTTGGCGCGTTCCTGGTTACAATTCAATCCGGCAGATCTAGATACTTCTTTTCATCGGCTGGCAGCAGTTATCAGCTATCACCAGCTGTCATCACTCCCGACCAGCGGCAGCACGCAGCTACGAACTCGACAGTGGAAGCTCACACAGTGGAATTTGCAGTCGAAGGGTTTGCTATTATTCATTATAATTAGCAAGTTGGTACGTAACTCAAACATTAATTATGCCCTCTCTGGGTAGATTCAAAGCTACATCTATTGCTTAGCCAGCAGTTCCCATACTGCTGGTCTTACTTCCATACAACGCTTTCTTACTATCATCGTGGGAGATCAGGAAGATCATGCACGTATCTTCCCTCTCTCAGAATACTCTCTCTCTCTCAGGCCCATGACTCCCATCGCAGTCATGGACACCTGAGAACTATTTACTCCATCTCAGGATCATGACTCCCATCGCAGTCGTGGATCCCTGAGTATTATTCACTCTGTCTCAGGATCACGACTCCCATCGCAGTCGTGGATCCCTGAGTACTATGCACTCTGTCTCAGGATCACGACTCCCCTCGCAGTCGTGGATCCCTGAGAGCTGCTCATCCACTCTAAGATCAATGACTCAAATTGCAGTCTCTCCTCACGCCTAACGTGTGACAATTTTATTAGAGTTCGAGAGTACGAGAGTTCGAGAGTTCGAGAGTACGAGAGCTCGAGCAAACGGGATAAATAGACGTTAGAGCAGATTGGGCAATGCACACCCGTCAGCCAAAACACTGCGCGAATCACCTCCAGTCGCCGTATAATCACGATTCAGCATCAACTTCTCGTTCAGCCTTCTACAATTCTACCTTCACTAGCACCAGATAAATTCATCACATCTTTACTTATTGTTATTAAATAAATTACTCACAGACGAACTAAACAAACCCTGCGGGCCATCTCCGAAACTTCCTGCTGCTTTCGAGTTTGAGGAGCTTGAAAACATCATTTTCAATACATTTTTGAGCTCTTAAAGCTCAGAAATAGTAATTTCCCTGATTAAAAATACTCATTGAAAATTATTGAAAAAGATGAGAATTGAATACTTTTGATTACTTTTTATACCACAAGGTTTTCATCTGGACATAAAATTAATACTTTTCAATTATATTGAATCCAAAAATAATATAAGAATTTCTAAACTTCCGAGGAATTGAAAAAGATTCAAATGAATTGATATTTTTAATCTTCCTGAATACTTTTCTGTTGCGTAATCGCACTATATTTAAATTCAAATACAGTTGCACTTCCGGCAGAAAGAGGTAGCACCTACTGGGGTCTAGTCTATAAATTTAAACTTGAACATGCGCAGTGCGGCGCATGCGCATCTACCGTTTCCTGCCTCGTGTCGAGAAGACGGCTGCCATTATCTTTCGCAAATATACATTCAAGTAAAAACATGTGTTTTATACATCGTATTATTTAGTGCTCATCGTAGATAAATAAATTGAAATAATCATTTAATTCAATTCAGCAATCATCAAGCTCATCAAAAATATAATTATTTATATAATTTTGGGCACCAGATCTCATATAATAATATATTCAGGAACTCGGAATTCAAGTGATCAACGACCACGTTTTTGAAGAGGTTACTTCGACGAAAACCATTACAGGTGCCTTATTATTCATTAAATAATTAATTCAAATGCTCATAAAAATCACAGACTCAATATTATAATTACTTAATTATCATTATGCTCAATATTTTAATTAACTTAATAATTAGTTAATTCTCGCTCGGTAGTCTCTGCAATCATGCTACCACGTGTTCAACAAATAAATTAAATTCAGTGTATTGTATTACGATCTCATTCAATTAAATTAAATTAAGTGATCAATATTATTAGAACTCACTGAACTTAATATTTATGCATTTTGTGCTATGAAAAAACAATCATTAAGTGTTCAATTATTAACTTCGCTCGGTAACATCTGAATTTATGTTACTTATTCTCATGACATTTTTGCGATCAACTCAGTGTTCAACTAGACTCAATTTAATTATCTCAATTATTTCAATTAATTACTCGAGCTCAATTTTATAATGTGCATTCAATTAATTACGTATTCATGAGCTCAAACAATTAACAGTATTAATAAATTAAATCAACGATTTAATTTTGTAACCTAGTGATATTATGTGCTGTGACAAATAAAAATATTGTTATATTTTTTAATATGCGTATTTTTCCAATATCCCAACCATCAACCAGTCCTGGCATGTATTATACCAAAAAAAGTTCGAATTTTAGGGTTACGTGTGGGATTGAAAAAAATTCGAATAAATTGACAGCTTTCAATCTTTCTCAATACCAAAATAGTTCCATTTTTCGGGTTAAGAGTTGAATGAAAAAGATTCTAATGAATTGACATTTCCAATCTTTCTGAATACTTTTCAATAACAAAATAATTTCACATTTTGGGTCACGTGTGGGATTAAAAAAAATTCAAATGAATTGACATTTTCGAATCTTTCTGAATCCTTCTCAATACCAAAATAATTCTATATTTTGGATCGAGTGTTTTTTTAAAGTTTTTTACATTAAAATTGAAAGAGAAAAAAGAAAACAGAAAAATTTCGATACCACCAATCGACGGAATTTTTTCTGAAACTAATTTCTGTAGTATCGTCCAGAGACGTTTTTTTTTTTTTTTGTTAACTAAAGTTATAAACAAATGGATTTTTTCCGTACGTCGTCGTTTTATCAATTTTTTTGATCCAAACCAGACTTTGAAAAAATCCATTTGTTTACAAATTTTGTTAACAAAAAAAAAAAAAAAAACGTCTCTGAACGAAACGATAGAAATTCATTTTAAGAAAAAATGCCGTCGATTAGTGGTATCGAAATTTTGACGTTTTTTTTTCTTTCATTTTTAATGTAAAAAACTTGAAAAAATTCCGGCCTATCAAGCATCTGACGCGATTTTGCGGAGAGAGAGCGCGCGCGATAGGCAGTTGCTCGTTCGAGAGGAAGAGGTCCGAGCACCTGGCTCATTTTTTCGTCATATCTCGCGAAATATTTGAGATACAAAAAAACACTATGATACCTTTTTTGTATATTTTTTTATTTTGAACACTTTTTTTCAAATAAATTGCCCCAACAAACCAGCGGTTCGGAAGTTATTTCGATTTAAGCAATTAAATGGTTATTAACAATTTTTCGCACCACTTTTGAACAAAATGGACTCGATTTTTGTGATCTCTGGCCCAAAATACGTAAAAAAAAGTTTGGTCCAGCGTTGGCCAACAAAATGTATACGGGCTCTCTTCTTCAGCCGAAGGATTAATTCAATACTTTTGAATTCCACATCAAAATTGAAAAGAATTCAAATAATAAAAAATTTAATCCCATTCAATACTTTCAAATTCCACTTTGAAATTTAAAGGTATTGAAATATTGAGAGATTGAATTCTTTTCAATACTTTTGAATTCCATTATATAAATTACACGGAGAAAAATATCAAGTAAATATGCCTATGCAGCACAGTAATATTTACATTACTCTATAGTTTGTGTCCTGCCGCTCTTATACACAAACTATAGAGTAATGTAAATATTACTGTGCTGCATGGCATATTCACTTAACATTTCTCTCCGTGTAGAAAGTTTTCAAATAATCAAAATTTCAATTCCATATATTTTTCAAAATCTCCGTATGGATTGAAAAGGAATGAAATAATTTTCAATACTTTTCAATGAGTATTTTTAATCAGGGGTCGCTCATTTCATTGCGAAAATTTAAGTAATAAACAATAAGGAAAAAAATAATAATGAAGTAAATAGTTGTATTTTTATTTTATATCGGCAATATTTTTGAGAATAACAAACTGATTTTGACTTTCGAAAAAGCCGTCACCGTACCGATTATGCTCAATTTCTCCAAAATAAAGTTAATGACTCGCTTCAAAGTTCACTTCAAACAGCCAAATCGGTTTGTCCATTCGAAAGTTACAGAATATTTACATACATACGTACGTTGCTCAGTGAAGACATGACCTTAATTTGACGTCATGCGAAAGTCATAGAAATGTCACGGGATCATATGTAAATTTGACTTCAATCTGAAGTTTTGTATGACTTTAGTATGATGTAAAAACTTATGACACCATATTAATGTAAGCATGGCTCTTGTATGATGTCACAGTAGGGTGTCTGTTATTCCCCAAGTTGTTATTTTTTTTTGCTGCCGCCCCCTGAACTTTTAGTTTTTGCCCTAAAAGAAATTATCCACCCTAAACAAGCTCTTGATTTTCAAATTAAACCGTGCCGAAATCATACTACATTTCCCATTCAAATAACATGAGATTTTTTGACTTTTTGCATTTGATTTTTTATCTCTGAAGCAAATAAATCTACAACTGGGATCAATATAGATTTTGCTAGGAAATTTCCGCTCTACAAAAAAGGTTTCTTTGATTTTTTCGATAAAATTATTCTTTTAAAAGTTATTCACGATTAAAGTTGTGTTCATAGTTTACAACTAAATTTTTTTGTCATTTACTGTAAATTTAAATTGCACCTTTGATTTTGATCAAAAAAGAATCGGCAGGTATACGTCTTAGTCATAAGCGACCCTACCAAAAATAAAACTGTACCCAATTGTGAAGCCAGCCACAACATGCCTATCTAGAAAATTCCCGCTTCAATAAAATGTCTACCATCTTGAAATCTCTACCAATGAAAAAATCTACCATGATGTAATCACTACCAGAAAAAAAATCGGTCTAATCGGTTGAACCTGCGGGCCAACCCCAAACCCATACAAATTTTGGAAACCGGCCCTTGGATGGCCCATCGCCGGGTGAAGTATGATGATTAACGGCCAGTCAATAGCAACTTTTAATGGCCCATGAACGGCTGAATATACAAATGATAAAGTCGGCCCATTAATGACGCTCGACTATCGGCCGATTAATGGCAGCCAGCAATCGGCCAAGCAAGTAAATAAATTTAATTTTAAAAAATTTTTATTATTGCTATTCTAGTAGAGTTCATGATCATAGCCCAGCACTGGGGAACCTAGCTTCAGCACACCTATATTGGCCCATGCTTGGCTCGAGATTGGGTACTCAGTCCTGGTCGTTACAATGATAACCCGAGCTTGGGCCAAGACTGGGTTACCTAGCTTTGGCCATCTAATCGCGAGCCAGACATGGGCCAAGACTGGGTAACCAAGCCCTGGCCAATGACTGGCTACTCATGACTGGCCGATTGTCGTTTCACAACGTTGGGACACTGTTAGTCAATTAGTGGTCCATGACTTTGTAGAATAAAAAAATCTACTAATCAATTATTAATTATACAAATAACTTATTATTATAGTTTTCTTTAATTAATAATTATTTATTTTTGATTCAAACTCATTTTTAATTAATAATATATTTCAATTTTCTGATTGAAGTTATTTACAACTAAGAATTTAAATATTTTTTAGTTCGTTATTATTTGCAATCAACAACCGCAATTTTATAACTTTATTTATAGAAATTAATTTAATTAAAAAATAAGTCATCAATTTTTATAAAAAATGTCATTTTTGATAATATTAGTAAAGGAAGATAAGTAAACTAGGTCCTTATTAATCAAGATAAATAATCGATTAAATTTAGTATGTTTTATTTTTAAAAATTATGTGAATATAATAAAAATGGTACGAAATAATTTTTTTTTTCTTTTAAATAATCGAAAATATTAATTCAATTTCTCTTTATATTCCATAAGACCGAGTGGTTGTAGTAGAATGAATAAGTAGATCATTTAAAAGTATCAGTTCAATATTAGTAGGTTCGTCCAGTAGCTACCGTTCAGACCCAGCAATCAGAAGGACGACAGTTCACGCCCGGAGCTCAGCAGAATTTTTCATCGAGATTTTTCAACATCATTTACCTTACTCAATTAGTTTAAACATTAATGATCATGAACTCTACTTGAATAGCAATAATAAAAATTTCTTAAAATTAAATTTATTTACTTGCTTGGCCGATTGCTGGCTGCTATTAATCGGCCGATAGTCGAGCGCCATTAATGGGCCGACGTTATCATTTGTATATTCAGCCGTTCATGGGCCATTAAAAGTTGCTATTGACTGGCCGTTAATCATCATACTTCAATCGGCGATGGGCCATCCAAGGGCCGGTTTCCAAAATTTGTATGGGTTTGGGGTTGGCCCGCAGAATCAACCGATTAGGCCGATTTTTTTTTCTGGTAGTGATTACGTCATGGTAGATTTTTCCATTGGTAGAGATTTCAAGATGGTAGACATTTTATTGAAGCGAGAAATTTCTAGATAGGCATGTTGCGGCTGGCTTCACAATTGGGTACAGTTTTATTTTTGGTAGGGTCGCTTATGACTAAGACGTACATCTGCCGATCCTTTTTTGGTCAAAATCAAAGGTGTAATTTAAATTTGCAGTAAATGACAAAAAAATTTAGTTGTAAACTATGAACACAACTTTAATCGTGAATTACTTTCAAAAGAATGATTTTATCGAAAAAATCAAAGAGACCTTTTTTGTAGAGCGGAAAATTTCCTAACAAAATCTATATTGATCTTAGTTGTAGATTTATTTGCTTCGGAGATAAAAAATTAAATTTAAAAAGTCAAAAAATCTCATGTTATTTGAATGGGAAATGTAGCATGATTTCGGCACGGTTCAATTTGAAAATTAAGAGCTTGCTTAGCGTGGATATTCTTTTTTAGGGCAAAAACTAAAAGTTCAGGGGGCTGCAGCAAAAGAAATAACAACTTGGGAAATAACGGACACCCTAATGTTATGTATTGTTGTTCATCAAAATGACGTAATTTTAAAATCATACGTTTACGTCAGTAACGAAGTCACGGTTATTGGTAATATAGATGTCACTCTGAAATCATCTCTTTACATCAGTGACAAGTCAGTATTTTAAGTAATATTGATGTAATTTTCGAGTCATTGTCTTTTTATCATCGATTTATTGAAATAAAACAAACATAGAATGAATTTTCAAAATTGTGTAAATAACAACTAAATGACAAACATTTTTGGGGCCAGAGTAATTGATAGTTCGAATAATCGAACTTTTTTAATATTAAGATATTATAAAGTTTAGTATCGTGTTTTGTCAATCGATGAAATTTTATACGATTTTGTGGAATTATTTAATGTTTCGCAAAATTTTTAAATTTCACATTACAGCAAAAAAAAAATCGGTCTGTCAGCTGACCCTGCGGGCCAGCTCCAAAACTTCCCGCTGTTTTCGAGCTCCTTGAGCTCGAAAAATTATTGTGGATACATTTTCGAGCTCTTCAAGCTCGAAAATACTTTTATACGCCTTTGTTTTCGAGAAAAAACGTTTTTTACCATTTTTTCTCAAACGATATCTCTCGAACGAATTCACCGATTGCGACGGTTCAGGTAGCAATCGATGCGTTTTATTGAGTTCTAGAGCTATATATAATCAAATTTTAAAACTGATTTATGAAGTCGTTTTTGAGAAATTTCCAAAAAACTAGAAAAAAATTTTTTTTCATTCTTTCGTTAACGGTTTCTCTTAAACGAATGAACCGATTTTGATGGTTGAGGTGGCATTCGACGCGGTTTATAATGTTTTAGAGCTGACTAGATTTTGGAATCAATCCATCGAGCGAACTAAAAGTTATTCAAACAAAACATTTTTGAAAAAAAATTATTTTTGAAATATCTCCGAACGTACCCTACAGATTAAGCTTAAATTTTCAGTGCTTGTAGTATTTTACAAGCCGCGTCGAATGATACCTTGACGATCAAAATCGGTTCTTCCGTTCAAAAGTTACAGAATATTTACATACACTCGGACATCATCTTGAATTTAGTCAGAATAGCTTCCTAGAACCTCAAAACGTCGACATCTGTTGGAATTTCGATTTTCGCAAACCATAAGCCATTTAAAATCTCAGTAAATTGCAAAAAAAACCTCGAAAATTGCGAAAAAAATACAAAAAATTTCAAATAGTATCACACAATTTTGGAAAATCGGTTAAAAGCAATTTTTTTTTAAATTTAATGAGAATTCTTATAAAATGTCAAAGAATTTTATAGGAATTCATACGATTCTATAAATTTATTATCCAGTACCGAGAGTGTTGCTTTTAAAAAATGTGATATAATATTGAGTTTTTACAATATGTTATGAAACTTTACAAAAATTTTCTATAATTATCATCGAGTCCGACAACTATTGTTCTTATAAAATTTCATATGTCCCTTATCAAAAGAAGCGATTTGAAACGATTTGCAATGTTAAATGTACATAAGAAGGACGATTCGAAAGTATTCAAAGTATTCAAAAGCATTAAAAAGTATTTAAAATTATTTATTTCTAATCGTTTTAAATCACTTTTTTAATAAGGGACAACTATGGTTTAGTTCTATCAATGATTCCTTCGAATTCAATATAACTACTTCTTGTCAGTTACATTAACAATACCATAATTAAATTAACTATAAAATAGTTACCGCAACTCAATTTAATTATTACATTAACTAAAATTGATTTGTTATCGTAACTTAAAAAAATGTCTGTATTCCCATATTACTATTTTTTTGTCGTTGCAGTGACTGATTTTTTCTCTGAGTGATCTAATTCTTAACGCAGTATTTTATAATGTGACAGTTTTCCAGCTGTCTCATTTTAAACCTAAGTAAACGAGCTAATTCTTATTTTTTTATAACTTCATCTCATAAAAAAGTGAATGCTCTATGCTTAAAGAAAAAATCATTATTCATTGGTAGAAATACTAATAAAAATCGTTGAAATAATAAAAGGATGAGGTAATGTGTAAAGGGTTTTCTATAGGGACTGTAAAAATATTTAAAAAATTAGTTCTTGTAGGATATGTGATTCAATGTACGTATTAAGAACTGATGATTTCAAGACAAGAATTGACCGTTAATTTGACCCAGTATATATTTACAGGATTTTGTTACCTCATTTTCTTATTTAAAATACATATTTAAGTGATTTAACCAACAATAAGCGCGTCTCGTCAGAATTTTTCACCTTTAATCTGGCTAAATCGACTGAAATCTCATGAGAATCCATTAAAAATATGCAACCGGTCAGAGTGCAAGTGAAGGATTCTTAAACTTGTTGAAAGAGTCTGCTTGTCGACATGGTACACATAGTCTCATGGTAGCTTTATATTCTTATATCGCTGTTGAACGCGAAAATTCTATAAAGAGGCACTCTCAGTATCCATTTAGTCCAATGTACAGCAAAACGGCTCATTCGTGGCGTCGGTTTAATGGCAGTTTAAGGGGATTTCGGTGGGTAATTAGGTGTGGTATGGAAAAAAAGCTCTAAAGAATAAGAGACAAGGAAGAATGAAAAAAAGTGTTGAGGCGACAATTCTCTTTCTCTTTTTCGCACGTTAAGTTATGTGCAAAGCGTTACAAAGAGTCTCGGTTACACGATTATTTTCGTTATACGCCTAAATTCTGTCTTTTTCTACGATTTTTTTTTTCCCAGGCCATTTTTCCCCTCTATTTATAACACATATTCTAACCTGTGGATTCACTATACTAACTTATAACCGTGTAACTTGCACCAATGGGATATACACAAGCAGTATTTCCCATACAAAGTCGCCGCTAGTGGAAAAAATACCGTAGGTTGGCCGATGTCTGGCAGCTGTCGCTCGGCCAAGCATTGGCAATTAGTAATGGCCCAAACCTGGTTAATTACCAGCAGCCGTTTAATTTTTTATAAGAAAGCGTAGTCATATCGAAATGAGTTTTTAATTTAATTTTTGAATGTATATGTTATGGTATTACTGGTTTCATATCAGAATGTGTCTTTCCATAGAGGAAACGCCAGTCATACAACGCTGCCGATGGCTGGCCAATGAATGGCCGCTTATCGGTTCGCAACGTTGGGCTACTGTTGGTGAATCAGTGTTCCATGATTGATTGTTGTTAAATGAAAGAATCTAATAATTAATTATTAATTATTCAAATAACTTGTTATTATAGTTTTCTGTAATTAATAATTATTTATTTTTGAAGTAAACTAAGTTTTAATTCATAAATATTTCAATTTTCCGACTAAAGTTATTTACAACTAACAATTTATATATTTTTTAGTTCGTTATTATTTGCAATCAACAACCGCAATTTATAACTTTACTTACAAAAATTAATTAAATTAAAAAATAAGTCATAAATTTTTATAATAAATGTCATTTTTAATAATGGTGGTCGAGCAAGATAATTCAACTGGGTTCTTGATAAATAATCAATTAAATTTAATAAGTTTTATTTTGAAAAATTATGTAATTATAATAAAAATAATACGAAATTATTATATTTTTTTTTATTCAAAAATATTAATCAAATAGCTCGTTATATTTCATCAAACCGAGTGGTTGAAGTAGACTGAATAAGTAGATCATATAAAAATAATCAGCTTAACATGAGTAGGTTCGTCCAGTAGCCAGTGTTCAGACCCAGCAATCAGAAGGACGACAGTTCGCGCCCAGAACCCAGCAAAATTTTTTCACATCATTTACCCCACTTAAATAGTTTAAACGTTAATGATCATGAATTCTACAAGTATAATAAAAATAAAATTTTTTTTTAATTAAATTTATTTGCTTTCTTGGCTGATTGCTGGCTACCATTAATCGGCCGATGGTCAAGCGCCATTAATGGGCCGACGTTATTATCCCGGCTATAAGCCATTTATCGGCCAATAAAAATTGCCATTGCTAAGCCATTAATCGACATTCTTTGCCCAGTAATGGCCCGTTCTAGGGCCAATTTCCAAACTTTGTATGGGTTTTTATTTTTTTTTTCTGCAAGCCCTAAAGAATTCTTCTTCCGGGTGTTATGTCGTTAGAATATTTTTTATTGTCGTCTCAAATTTTGAATTAAATCACTAGTCTACAATTAGAAAAATAAATTAATATCGCACTGAGAGAAAAAAAAATTTTTATTCAAGTAAACATGTGTACTTGACTCATAATACTAAAAACACGAAAAAATTTACTGCATCGAAGTAACATATTTCTTATCTTTATAATAATTGTTTAACTCTACTCATAAATTTCTACAGACAATGCATTTTTACTAAAATTAAGAAAATATTTTTTTTGCACTATTTTAGTAAACTTATACTTAAATTAAGAAATTTTACTTGGAAATATACACTTTTTTCTCTCAGTGTGTAGACAATAGATGGAGAAAATATTTAATTAAAATATTTTGAGCAAATTAGTGCAGACCATATCAGCAGAGTACTATCTATATACGCTTGACCGACAATCGAATTTAAGAGCCTATATATACAAACAAATAGTATATTAAACACTGTAACAGAATAGGTTCATGTCTCTATATACATCCATTGTCAGTAATATATAAGAAAAACCACGGAGATTTTTTCAAGGTCTTTCGCGCTTGCCCCTGGGCGTGCTCTTTCTTCTTATTTCATCATCTCTTGGTGTTCAATCAGACCTCCCGTTGTGACGGCAGATGCGAGTACCCGATATATTATGTATATATTGTTGCCGCCCAAAGAGAGAGTACGAAATGTTTACCCACAGAAGTATCATTTATTGTAAATGTGAAAGGGGACACGCGGTTA
>OZ024709.1:14997059-15024490 GCA_964016945.1 Microplitis deprimator | reverse complement strand
GTCGCTCGTACTAATAATGAGCATTATGTTAAACGGTCAAACGCGGTTCATGTGATGGTTACACCAACGATAAACAATTGTAAGGACTCTCGGTACGTTTGTACATATATATCGAACGAGAGATAAAGAACGAGTGAGATAGAGCAATCAAGAGAATAAAGCAAAGAGAAAAGGTAAGATATAGAGAGAGGAGACGACACGCGTCAAGGCACGTGTCAACGCTCGTCTATGACGCTTCGTTTCACCGATTGCGACCCTTTATTTAATTAGTTCGACTCTGATATATTAACCTTAATTTACTTCAATTTTTGTAATAATATATAGCCAATAATTAGACTTCAAATAGTAACAAAAAAAAAAAAAAACAGCTTTTCGTTGTTTTGTTGTTAATGAGAAATGTAACTTTTCATTATAAATTATTAAACTACACTGTGAAAATCGAGATGAATTACGAATTTTATTTCAATTCGAATTTACTTCGTCAATCGGAGTTTCGGAGTTTTAGACAAAATCACTCCGCATGTACAAAGTAAATAGGGATTTTATTTTTCCATCGGAGTGATGTGCTCTCTTAAATTTAAAATAATGAAAATAATGACTATTCACTGTGTACTAGTTGAAAGTATGTCACTAATTCGGATAGTGTTATACTTTTCACTGACGATTATTGCCAAATAGTAACTTTCACTAATTCGTTTTTAGAGAGTGGATTTTATTCAAATTCACATTTACTCCAATTCGGAATTCTAATATTAAAATACACTCTCACCTGGAGTTAATCACCCTGAACCGGAGTTTCATTAACAGAATAGACTTATAACAGGGCAATGCTGCTACTCTGGTCGTCCTTATCAAGAGCACCACTGGAAGTAATAACGGCCTCCCAGAGCCGGATCTCAGATTGTCAGGGTCGGTGTAAATTTTATTTTGTAAGAGAAGGATGAGGAAAGATAATTTATAATTAATTAATTTATTTCACTTTTAACAATTTTAACCTTTATTCATTTAACCTTGACAATATTTTATACCTTATAACTTTATAAACCTTATTACCTAACGTCAACTACCTTTGATGATTTTAAAACAATTAATTAACCCTTAATGAAGCCAACTACCTTTGGCTATATCACACACAAAAAACCTTATTTTATTTACGCGTGGTCCCCTGGACCCTCTACACAACTTTCACAAGTAATTCACGCGATCACCTGGACCCTCTACATGATTTTAACACTAATTTACTAATTTATGACATTTATTTAGAACTTATTTAATTACCAACAATTTCCATAATTACGCTTTTCACTCACACACGCTTTTACCAATATAAAATTCCATTATACCTATTTTCAGGTTTAAAATAAATTTCCTTATAATTATTTACCACTTTAAAATCACTAATCAATTAACAACAACTAATTTCTTATAAACTAATGGTGATTTCACCATGATTTCACAGTAAATTAATGGTGATTTCACCATGATTTCACAGTAAATTAATGGTGATTTCACCAGGATTTCACAGTAAATTAATGGTGATTTCACCATGATTTCACAGTAAATTAATGGTGATTTCACCAGGATTTCACAGTAAATTAATGGTGATTTGACTATAGTTTTATGATAATTTAACACCGCAGTCGTCAAATCGTAGCTTTACAGTGGTATAGTGACAATTTCTTTTTTTTACCTCGATATTCGAAAATCGAGTTTTCATTACTTTTTTTCAATACTTTCGTTACTTTATATTACTAAAAAACGCCTCACTAAATTACAGCCAGATATCTTTAAGATTGAGCTATCACAAACGGGGGTCCCCTTTCCCATTTAAAATACACGCGAAAATTTTTCATATTAGTTTTTCGTTATTAAAACTATGAAAAATTTTTTTTTTCAAATTCCGCCTGGTACACGTAGAGAAGTTAATTATTCTATTTAAAATACAAAATTTGTAATTTCAACGATTTAAAATGGGAATAAATTTTTTCACCGATAAAAGAATTAGTTTTACCATTGAAAATGATAACAGTTACAATTCATGATGGTAACGGTTACTATCGAAGATGCTAATTGTAATTATAAAAAATTATAATTGTTAAAGTCGAAGATGGTAACTTTTACCATTCAAAGTTGTAAAAATTTTTAACTAAGAATGTGTGAGTGCATGGGTGTGCTCGCGTGAGTGTGTGCATGTGTAAGCGGGTGCGCGTGTGCATAAGTGCACCCGTGTGCGTGTACGTGTGTGCATGAGTGCGTGCGTGTGTGCGCTTGTGTGCATGTGTGTGTGCGCCCGTATGCATGTGTGTGTGCGTGTGTGCGCGGGTGTGTGTGCGGGTGTACGGGCGAGTGTGCACATGTGTACGTGCGTGGGTATATGGCTGCGTGTGTACATTACCATCAGGTTATTAAAAATCACGATGTTTATAATAGTAGTAATTATTTGAAATAATAAAAGTTATAAGTTCTAATTATCATAAATAATTGTAAATTTAATCATATCGTTGGTAGATAGTACCATTCAGATTGTTTATTTAATAATTTAAATGATATTTTCTATTATAAAATTCAGTTTAAAAATTTTACTATAACTTGATGATAACTTTTACCATAAAATTCTCTCCGTATATAAATTCGTAGGAAATTAAATTTTCTACAAAAAAGTACAAATGCATTATGTACGTCAAACAAACTGGGAAAAAGTTACGGGGCTTCAAAGACAAAAAGTTAGTTTCTTCAGTGTTAAATTATTTTTTGTTATTTTTCATTTTTATTCTATTAGAAAAAATTTTTTTTTCAAATTTTCACAAGCACGTTTTTGTAGGAAATTTAATTTCCTACAAAAAATATTTGATATCATACATACGTCAAATGAACGCAAAAAAAGTTACAGAGCTTCAAATGTCAACGAAAAGTGAACTTGATTTTTCCTTGACATTTAAAGCTCTGTAACTTTTTTCTCATTCATTTGACGTATATATGATATCAAATACTTTTTGAAGGAAATTAAATTTCCTACAAAAACGTGCTTGTGAAAATTTGAAAAAAAAAATTTTTCTGATAGAATAAAAATGAAAAATAACAAAAAATAATTTAACACTGAGGAAACTAACCCGACCGGCATGAATGTCAGAAAGATGTCTTTTTGATATCAGAAAGATAACATAATTTATTAAGATAACTTTGTGATATCAAAAAGACATCTTTCTGACATTCATGCCGGTCGGGTAAATTTATGTCGATCTTCGAAGCCCCGTAACTTTTTCCCAGTTTATTTGAAGTACATAATGCATTATCACTTTTTTGTAGAGAACTAAATTTCCTACAAAATTATACCAGGCGGAATTGAAAAAAATTTTTTTCATAGTCTTAATAACGAAAAACTAAAATGAAAAATTTTCGCGTTTATTTTAGATTGGAAAAAGGACCCCCATTTGTGATAGCTCAATTTTAAAGATATCTGGCTGAAATGTAGTGAAGATTTTTTTTATAATATAAAGTAACTTATGACTCATAAGAGGTTAAAAAAAAAATATTTGTTTTTTTGGGACACCCTAATATATATGTATGTAGGAGAGGGAAGTCACCAGTGCTATAAGCAGCAGCGGAAGTAGTTCGGTGCTCGCCACGAGATCGCGCCCACCACTTGTAGTGTCCCTGGTAAGAAACTTATTTCAGAATCGTTAAATTCTAAACTTGAGACTATTCTGGCCCGGATACTCCTCCGTTATTTGACAGAGTGATAAGTACCTTTTTTGATGGTAATATAGTACATCCTATATTACATAATGACAAAAATATTTATGATCAATGTTTCCATGAATAATTTTTCTTAGAAATTAAACTTGGACTTTCAAAAAAAATGAGTTAAATAAAAAGTATAGATTCTCTACTGTACAACAATTCACAATTTATTTAATTGATTGCATAGGAATTTAATTATATATAGTTATATATAATTATAAATAGTTATACAGGGCCATTTTTCATTCAAAATTATACATAATTATATATAATTTTATTTACCCGGGATAGTAAAATTATTTCCATATTTTTTAGTAAAATTTACTACATTTTTTTCTCCGTGTATATTCACTGTGAATTTACTGTAAGTCCACTGTAAATTTACTGTGAATTTACTGTGAATTTACTGTAAGTTCACTGTTAATTTACTGTAAGTTCACTGTTAATTCATTTTGAATTTGCTGTGAGATAACCATAAAATTACAGTGACCGAATGGCACAAAATCATGGTGATTTCACCGTAATTTCATCATGGTCTCACAATGTTTTTACTATAATCTCACTGTGATTTCACTGTGATTTTACAGTGATTCCAGGTCCACGAGGGATGGAGTCGGATCTCCTTCTTTCACCCATAGGAACTACCATCATTTTTTTTTTTGAGTCTTTGTCATTGTTCTAGAAGTTTCAACCCAAGATCGTCACGTACGCCTTTTCTTACACCACACCCCGCAAGTATGAGACTCTGCTTAATAACATTAGTTTTCGGAAACAAAATTAACTCTAGGTCACGCGTGTTACCCCTCACCTATAATGGCGCCTATAAAAATCGCCGCAATTTGGTCCTCTATGCCCATTAATTATCAAGCTCTTGATTACGTATAATCTTATTATTTTAAATATTAAAATTTTAAATTCTTGTTCGAGTCATTGAAAATTAAATTCAGAATTTATACAATTTAAATGGAATTATTTTGAATAAAAATAATTTCGACTTTTAATTCCTTTATTTAATAATACAAATAATTTAAATAATTAAATTATTTCTATTGAATATTATTGTTGTTTTAAATTTTTATAACGGGGCAGCTAGAGGTTTGACTGCTCAAATCGGTCGCGCCATTTCAGGAAACCCCTAAGTTCACACACCACCCTTATAAGCACATATTTGCTACTCGATTCACCGAGACTCCAAGAGAGACCCATGGGTCAATGTGCCAGACATCCTAGACGGAAGTTCAGACAAGGTCACGTGAATGACCCCTTCTTGAATTTTATGCTTATTTTAAACTCAGTTAGCATACGCTTAAGTGCTTTGACTCAAAATTAAGGGACTGAATAACTTGTGTTCGTCATTCTGGACGTAAAAATGGTCTTTTCAACCATCTTGCAGATGGTCTTGCTGATCGTCTAGCTGATCATCATTCTGGACATCATGCTGACGATCTTGCTCATGGTCTTGCTGGATATTGTATGATCTTGCTGATTGTCTTTCAGACCATCTTGATAATAATGTTATTAATAGTTTCGCTTATGGTATTTCTGATTGTCTTGATGATGGCCTTACTAATAGTCTAGAAGAACATCCTGCTGACAGTCTTGTTCGTCATCTTGCTGACGGTATCATCCGACATCTTGCTCGTAATCTTGCTGACTATCGTGTTGGGTATTGTGCTGATCATCTTGCTCGTCATCTTGCTGAGAATATAATACGTCATCTTGCTGACGGTCTCAGCCACCATCTTGCTTGACATCTTGCTGACGATCATGCAGATGGCCTTGCTTACGGTCTCACCTGACATCTTGCTGATGGTCTCGAACAACATCTTGCTGATAGTCTCGGCCAACATCTTGCAGGTCATCTGACGGAAACTCGTAGTTGAAGGGAAAAATTACTATTCATCGTCATCAGAATCCGCTCGAATATTCTCATTTTCGCGTCCCATGTTTTTATTATAGTTAATTACAATATGCTGACACAGTGATTCAAATGTCATACTTTTTCTGTTACTTCTGTGGTATGATTTATATAAGCTGAACGATCTTTTCACATCTGCGCAAGTCAATGGTGCATAATTCATTCTGAGGGCATCATCATCAACCCAATTATCCGGCAAATTTTGCATTCTGTTATTGATTATGCAGTTTTTGATGTTGATAATCTGCGTGAATCCATCATTGTCTCTGAAAACCTGAACAAGTTTATCCTGGATTTCTTGAGCAATCTCCAGATTTTCTTGGGATTCTTGTTTCAATTCGTCAATCGTCTGGCACGTTTGAGCTAGACTGCATCCTCTTTGTTGTAGTAGTTTGATAGTCGTAACTATACCCGAAAATTTGGCAGCAATATCTTCAAACTCTTCATCGTTTTCTTGCCTTTCTAAGCTTTCTTGCAAATTTCTCACAGCTTCACTGTTATCTTCGAGGTCCAAAAACACTTGTCTTACATCGTTGTAGTGTAAACGATAACATTTGCACGCTTCAATCCACGTGCCCCATCGGGTTGTCACTGGTCTTGGTGGTAGAGGAACGTTTGGAAAAGCAGCTTTAAAGATATCAACCCGCGTTTTTGATTTCGAGAAAACTTCTTTGGCACTTTCAACGACATTATTGACTTCCTCATAGCACTCTCTGACTTTTTCAGCTATATTGTGACATGGGTGTGCTAAACATGTCACGTTGACAAGTTTTGGATATGTTCGTTTCAGACTTCCTGTAGACACCTTCATGTTTGGAGCAGCATCAGTCAAGTATAAAAGAACTCTGTTTGGATCAATACGCGGCCATGTTTGCAGCGTTTGCTGTCACAACTTCTCCACATCTAATTAATCGTCCCATTGAAGCTCGGCCTTGATACAATGCACCAATAATGACATTAGTGACGCAGCGACGCTTGGAGTCAGTTTTTTCGTCCACTGAAACTCAAATAGGACAATCTCCTATTTCTTCTCGTATAGTCGTCAGAGTTTCGTTGTAAATGATGAGCAAATACGTTTTGCTCATAGTTGCCGCATCCGGAACTATATGTTGTGTGTGATTTCGTAGAAAAGCAGCAAAATCAGGTTGACAAACCTTTTCGAAACATATATCTGATTTTATGCATGCGCTAGTGAAATCTTTAAAGAAAGCAGAGTGCCGACTGTTCAAGTTGTAACGGGGTAAAATTTCAAATATTTAAAATTTAATCAACTTGGTTTTCCGCGGTTGATCAATTACCCTGAGTACCCCATATGCGTTACTATTTTATCGACTTTTCGTCGGGCGCGCCAATTTAAGGGGCTCGTCCGCCAGACCCAATTAGAATTCAAATAGGAGTGGTTAATTTTCCGATAATAGCCGAAGGGCCGCGAACCTAGATTAGATAAGTAAGTGAAGAAAGGTGAGTTATTCAGGTAATTATAAAAGTTTTAGAGAGGTTAAGTGGAACCTTCTAGAAGCTATAAGTCCTTTTTGATAATTAATTCTCGTATCCGGCAGGAAGCCGATACGAATAAATTACATAACTAATTTGTAATTAATTTTCAGATTAATAGATAAAATAAAAATATATTTGTAGGAAAACGAAGTGAAGAGTACACGGAAATCGGAAAAATTCAGGAGACGCCCCATACTTTTGGACCTGGAAAGCTCAATCAGAGGTAAATAAATTGTCGACTGGAAGCCATAATTTATTATTAATTTATAAGTTTCGTAATTATTATATAGTTAATTCGTGGGCAGTCGCAATTTCCAGGTTGAAATTTTATAAGGAAATTCTCGGCAGGAACGCCAGATTTCTTTTACAATTGTCGAAATTAATCACGCGGTCCAACTGTTAAAATCTCGGCAGGGAAGCCAGAATTTATTAATTATTAATTATAACCTAAGTAAAACTAATTTCTCGGCAGAGAAGCCAGAAATTATAACTAAATTAATATACAATTAATTTTAAAACTGATTAGTTAAGAAAATTCAATAAGATAAGATAAAATCAAGTGAAGTGAATTTATTGACTAAGTGCATAAATAATTAATTAAAACTAAAAACAATTGAATAGATTGAGGTCGTCTCTAAAGTTCTTAATTATTGATGAAAAATAATTGTAAATTCTACTCGAGTCAGCGTGAAGATGATGCGCACACAAAATAGAGAGAGATAGGAATATACGCGCAAAATAAAGAGAGACAGCGCGAGTCACTAGCGTCGCTTTCAGCATCAACTAAATCTTTTTTACTCAAGGTTAATGCTCGAAAGATGCCGAATTAGAAATTTATCGTGTTAGGGAAAATTAGGTAAAAGATCAAGAATTGTATTAATCTAGTCAGTCCAAAATAATTATGATTAAATTGTATCTGGCCGGTGGCCAAATTTTAAATAAGAACAGGGGACAATTAATTATAAGGGATCTAGGGGATCTGGCCAGTGACCTTAGCTATAAGAATAAAAGTCCAGGGGACTTAATAGTTGTAATAATAAAAGTCCAGGGGACTTAATAGTTGTGAGAATAAAAGTCCAGAGGACTTATTAGCTTGTAAGGGATAAAAAAAGTCCGGTGGACAACGTTATTTAATTTAACTGTAAAATAAAAGCCCGGTGGGCATAATTGTTATTTGATAAATAAAATTTAATAATTATATTAAATAAAATATTGTGTGCAATAAATTTAATCCCTCAATCACCCTCACTCTTGTATATTTCAACGACCCTGATTTTTAATATTAACATCTCCGGTTCTGGAAGGCCGAGTATTATCTTCCATAAGATTAATTAATAAGGGGCCAAAACTTGGCAAGGTTGAGATATACCCTGTTTCAAAGTTTGTGAGATGTTGTGGAGTTGGAAAAACTTGTTGATTTCGTCTCTGGAGAGCTGCTTGATGTTTAGCAGATTATAGGTGACGCTCGAATGTATAACGTATCAATATGACCAGTGCCGTTGTTCACCACGAACATCGTACACAGTTATCTTCGAGCCGAAAATGGTCGTCGGGTAGTTGTAGTTCCCTTTGTATTCTTCTTTAAGCATGAGCACGGCGATCATCAGCTGCCATATCTAATTTTGTTGAAACAATTTACGGTAATGAGAATTAAAAATATTCTATGCAACTATTCTCAAAAAAATCACAATAACAAAACTCATATGAGGAGTTTACAATCAAAACGTGATTTTTTACACAGATATCAAAATAAGTACAATAAGAAAAACTGTTTTCATCATAAGTAATGATGTATATGATTGTTATTGTAGAGTAAAGGGTATAGCCGGATAAGCATGCCGAATCGGCCCCCACGGAGTTTTCGATCAGGACTTCGGGGATCACTTTGGTACCAAATAAAAAAAAATTCAGTCAAAATTTCAGCTCTTAATCCCAAATAGTTTTAGAGTTATTGAAAAAAAACCTATTTTTCGATTTTTATTTTTTTTTCACCGATAAAATTCAAAATTAATCAATGGCGATTTTTCCCTAAATACTTACAAGTAAAAGCCATGACAAAACACTTTTGTCATGATTCCCAAGTTAAAAGCCGAGTTTTAACAAAAGAAAGAAAACTAAAATCATTTTTTTGACTGCGTTTTTGAAAACTTGCAATCACCAAATTTCGTCAGAAGACGTCTTTTACACTCTTCTGTACTCACGAATTTTTTCAATTTTTTCAGTTTGGTGTAACATCATGAAAAAAATTGAAAACGGATATTTTTTGATAATTTAGTCTTTGAACAAATCGATATCATTTTAATAGTCAAGAAATACAAAAATAATCGGCTTTCCAACATAAAATAGACATAACACCATGTCAACGCGTTGACTTGGTGTTATGTCTATTTTATGTTGGAAAGCCGATTATTTTTGTATTTCTTGACTATTACCCCGACTAGAATTTTTTCCTGATTTGCCTGAAGTAACATAAGGACCTTGTCAAAAAAAAGTTATTTGCCATTGGGCAAATACCAAAGTGATCCCCGAAGTCCTGATCGAAAACTCCGTGGGGGCCGATTCGGCATGGTTATCCGACTATACCCTTGAATACTTTTTTTTTAGCTATAGATAGGCCATAATCATGTAGATAAAGTGTCGTTTTAATATTTTTTAAAACGATTTAGAATATGGACATAACTTTTTGAATGATATCCAAGAACAAAAGATGTTTTGATTGAATCGTTTCAGGATTCATCACATTTTCAATTGAAAGTATTTTAATTATATTAATTTATTTCTTTTTTTTTTAAACGAACACAGTGAATTAACATTTAAATATCTTCTGAAACAATAACAAATAATCAATTTATTAAAAAATATATTCTCATAAAGCAAAGAAAATCAAATTCTTACAGTAACTTCTTTATCTAAACAATCACAATTTTCTTCTTCCAACCCATCCATCTCTGCGGTTAGAATATTGAATAAGACTTCTTTGTACCATTTAAAACGATCATCTGGTAGCTCTTGCCAATTTCGAAAAATACTATGGAGTAATTTGTCAACATCTTTTTTCTTTTCATTCGTTAAGACATGAGAAAGAGACAATGTTCTTAATTTTAATCTACTTAACTGATTTATGGAGTGACATTTTCTGTATAATGTCTGATAGGATTCATCACTCTTAAATATGATATTTTACATAGCTCTCACTTCAACAAGTCATTTTTTCTTCGCTTTCTTCATTCTATAAAAAATTATTTTCATATCACCTATATCCTTTATATCTTCGTAATATTCTTTTAAATCTTTGATATTTTTAAGTTCCCAGTCCTGACCTAATATTTTCACTTACCCCAATTGCTGATAAATTTCAATATATTCCTCTTTTGCTAAAATAATAGGTTTGGTTTTTATTAATTTTTCCGCTCTACCAAATACTCAGTCAGCTGGTAAAAAGATGTGACCATGAACAGGAAAATGTAAATGAATTTCTTTTAAGGATGTTTTAGTAGCTTGTAAAAAGTGTAATATTGTACGTGTGACAATATTATTCTTGTTTTGTAAAGTACAGCCATCACTGAATAATCTTAAAGTACTTTTTGATTGGAAATTGGTATTTTGTAGAAAATTTAGCAAATCTGATGACTCAGGCTGGTAAAATAAATCACTGATGAGATTTTAGCACTTCCTTTACCAGCCTGATCTTCAGTCCAACCGTAAAATATTGGCTCTGAGCTCTTTAAATCAACTACACAAAATACGTAAAAGCCAATTTGACGGGAATAATAGGCCTCTTGCACTGAAGCTTCAGGTAGCGGTTGTATTTGTTGTAAGTCGAAACAAAAAGCAATAGAATCATTTACTTCCTGCTTCATCAGTTTATAAAAAGTATTAGCTTTTTACATATGAATCCTCTTTTATATGATAGCATTATTTCTTTCTTTCGATCTTTTACTAAATCATTTTATTTTATTAGACAAAACAGTACAACAACTACATACATCAGAAGCTGGTGATTTAAGCCATAAATTAAATTTATTGACAAAAATTCGTCTAAACATTGAATCATTAACCTTAAGATCTTCTTGGTCACTGGCATTTTATAGCTCACATCATTTTTTAATACTGAGATTTGCACTTACATAAATTCTTTTAGATTTATTTCTAGCATAGTGACTTTCAGTTCCTTTTACTTTCTTAATAAATTCTCTGATCTCTTTCTTTTCTAGCCTTAAATAACATTTTCTATCTCCTCCTCTTGTTTCCACAATCGGTACACCTTTAGACTGTGCTTTTACTATGTTTTGTAATCTGGTACGACCAACTTTAGTTACCTCCAAAAAGAACTTTTTGCAAACTAATATAAGATCTGATCTTACTCTAGGTCTTCTTCGTTTCACTGAATAAGTTCCGATAAAAGATGCAATGATTCCATTTTGAACAATTTTTTCTGGTATTGCACATAATTCATCATGAATTTGTTTGACGCATTTAGGTGTAACTTTCGAACAAGAAAAGATTTTCGTTGCATGAGTACAAGGTGTAGAAGGATTTGTATTTTTGACTTTAGAGTACCTTTGTTTTTATTCTAGAACTCGTTTTCCACCGGTAATTTTTCTCTTGCGACTGCCAATATTACTTTCGCTTACTTCCACGGTGTCCATTTCGTTTTCCATTTTTATTTTTTGATCTTTAAATTTACAATATAAATTTTTATCCATTTTTTGTTTTATAATTAACAAAATAAAAGCATAATCAAAACATGAACTTGCTCGAGAAAAGAAAGGCCAACATAAAAATCAGAGTTCATTTGATGGTGTGTAGATGTCTCCTACTCTCCGTAGTTCATTCAAAAAATGTTATGTTTCCAAACGTAATGTTGGGATTACCTTATTTATGATTGATTGTTTGGACAAAGCGTTTTTTGATTGATACATATCAATGGACAGATCACGTATTGATTGAAAGAACAACGTTGAGTTTAACAAAAAATGAAAATGAAAAATGAAGTTTCTAACGATAATATATTTAAGAAAATTAGAAAATTACAACGATAAGCAAAAGAGAAATGATAAACTAAAATAATATTTTAATAAAGATGAAATAGATGAACTACAAAGAATATATAATATCTTAATGATTACAATTAATCATTATTCAATTGAGTAACTTTTTTATAAATTTCTTGCTAATATCTTTACAGAGCTGTTAACTATTCTCAACCCAATTAAAAGAAACGATTGGAAACGATTTGCAATGTTAAATGTCCATAAGAAGGGAGATTCAAAAGTATTCTAAGTATTTAAAAGCATTGAAAAGTATTTGAAATTTTTTTTTTTTCTTATTGTTTTAAATCGTTTCTTCTAATAAGGAAATTAACATTCGTGAAACTATCAAGTAATAAAACAAACAAAGAAGACTCTAGGTTCGAACAATTATAGTTTTCAAAATTTAAAAATTGGTAATATAATTTTAGGTCCACATAGATTGCAAAATTTATGCAGACGATTATTATTCTGACATATCCAACGAGAAATATTGTAAAAATTATAGTTGTCACGATTGGAGATCGTGATGGGCGTAGGTACGAGATTTCGTATAAAAGTATGGAATAAAAGGGTACTTACATTGATCAAGGACTGATCTTATGATCTGGGCTCACGTGACCAAATGCTCAGTTTATTCTATTCTATATTTAAATCGTGCCTACACAATATTGTTGAAGACAATATTGATAAAAACCCAAAATGATTTTCAATTTATGATGTGACTGTTTATTTTTCACAATCAAACGTCGAGCGGTAAACGTAAGATTGTGTACCCCCTACTGTTAACTATCGGGCTGAGCGGCTAGACAGGTAGAAAAATAAGGGATAAAGGAAGGTGGGCTGCCGAAAAGCCTCGTGAAGCTAGTATCTCATTGTTAAAGTAAAATTGTCTGGGAAATAATGTTTTCAATTGTTTTATGTTAACGAGTATTTATTTATTGAGGACTAAATATTCTCAAAATACAAAAGGGTTACAAATGGAAATATTTAAAATAGTAAATATTAAAGTAAATGTTTCATGCATATGTTTTACAAATATTTCAAAGTAAATTTAGAAAATACCAGATAATGGTTACAATGTTTAAAACTTACCCTAAACAGGTTTTGGTGAGGTGTCAGGACTGTCAGCAGTAACACAGGACACTTATTCACAACGCGTTCTCGCGGTTAATTAATATGATTCTAATTTATCGTTTTATTTGTTTATTTAGTATGCTTTGTTGTATTGATTTAAATGGTTATGCGTTTGCAAATCTTCGTATATTAAAATAAAATGAATGTCTTCGCGCTTCTCGCGGTAAAATAATTCCAATGTATTCAAATTCTTCGCGGTAAAATAAAATATAAATTTGTTTATAAAATCTTCGCGTATTCTCACGGTAAAATAGTTTCAAAATATTCAAATTCTTCGCTTTTTCGCGGTAAAATATTATTCAAATCTTCGCATTTATCGCGGTAAAATATTCTTTGATTCTTCACGTTTCTCGTGGTATAATTCAATATTAAAATAAAATAAAATTAAATGGATTAATTTGATTCCCAAAAGAACTAATGAGCTAAAGTCCATGGTCTTTTTATATGGTCTTCACATATGAAAAGTGGTGGTAACTTGTTTCCCATACGAGAAGACTCGGACTCGCCCGAAAGTTCTAGGTCCATGCACATGTGTGATCCCTGGGAAATAGATCTTGACTATTAAGTGGACCGATGACCTGGCGCCACTCTGCCGCCGAGGAAGCCATAAATTTGGTGGTTTCCATTAGCTTTCTTTAATTGCCAAGAATCACATGCAGGTGCACACGAGTTGGGTAGTCTATAGTTTCAAGATGAAAAATAAAAGAAAAGATTACTGTTCTATGCTTAGATTATTAAATGGGAACGGATACATAAATTTTAAAAGTACGTTAAGAGAAAATGACGAAATTTAGAGAATCAGAGAAATCTATAATACAAGTGGTCCATTAGTACAATACGACTTAATTGTAAAGCGTTGACAACGCTCAGGTAGGTATATTTATCCGGTACGACTGCTGGCGTCAATGAGTCGGCGTTATACATAAAAAGGTTTACGTACAAGAGGTCTTAGTGTGTACTTATTTCGGGAGGGAAAAAAAATAAAATTTTTGAAAGTAGCAGCCGTGACATAGTTAGAGAAATTTATTTTTGCAAGATACACTAAGGAAATTGAATGGAGTAGATTGATTTACTGGTAATTTTAGTAATTTCTTAAAGATCATCTTGGTGGGTATTTTGCAGAAAGTCACCCGATTACATCACTTACAGTCTTGCTGTGAGTTACCCTAATAGTCTTGCTAGTAACATCCATATGCTATCACAAACAATCGTGCTAAATCGAAGTTTTCAACAACCAAAGCAACTAGCAAAATAATCAGCGTAACAATCAGCCAAATACCAAGAAAAACCGTCAGCAAGATGTCAAGCAAGATGGTGGTCAAGAACGTCAGCAAAATGGTCAGCACGATGATGATCAAGATCGTCAGCACAATTACAACTAAGACCGTCAGTACCATTACGAACAAGATCGTCAGCACGATGACGAGCGAGATCACCAGCAAGACGTTGAGCAAGATGGTGAGCACGATTTCGAGTAAGACCATCAGCAGTATGTTCTGCAATATAATCTGTTAATAATGAAAAATTTTGCTCGTATGAAATGAAAGACATCGATTTTTCATTTTCGCTTATTAATATATATTTTCACTCAGCCACGAACTGTTATATAACTTAGATCAATGATGATACCACGAAAGAAAATTTTATATTGTACCAAAATATAAATTATTTCCATAAAAATTATAGCACTCTAACTATTAATTAATTCAATGTTTTCACTATGTCTTACATAAAATTATAACTAAGTGAGTTACTAAAACATTTTATAAATTGAAAACATAATTTTTCTCAAAATTTTGAAATATATTTTTAAGTTCCACAACTTGAAAATTTTTTACGTTCTATTTTGAGTTGCATGAAAATTTTTTTAAATACTATAATTTTATTTAATAAAAAATACTATGGCCGAAAACAGGCCGATTCAACTGTCGGCCAAATTTTGACCTGTTTTCGGCCAAAGATTTTCACTCACGATAATTTTATTGAAAAAAAAAATTGTTCTGGCCGAAAACATGCCGATTCAACTGTCGGCCTGTTTTCGGCCAAAGATTATTACTTGCCATAATTTTATTGAAAAAAAATATATTCTGGCGAAAAACAGGCCGATTCATTTGTCAGCCAATTTTAGTCCTCTTCAAGAAGGATACAAATTTTTTGGCCTACTTAATAACATTACAAATTTTTCGGCGTGTTTTCGGCCGCTTTTAATGAAATTTTACAGTTTTGGCGTGATTTCGGTCAAATTAAGCTCTTTCGGCCTTTTTTCGGCCAAATATCTTCACCTGGGTTTTGTTAACAGGCTTGCCGCTCACAGTCGAACTGTAATATTGATCTCCATGCCCTCAAAGTAGCATTGGGAAGGTAAAATTATGTTTTTAAAGTGATTTTATCCTTCATAACCTAAAATTTAATTTAAGACTATATTTTGCTGGTATTATAAATTTTGTAACTTTTGTCAGTCGATTGAATTTTTCTGAATCCATAATAAAATTGTAAAATTATTCTGGACCTAGAAAATTTTTCAACTCTTTTAAATTCATTGAATCTTTCTAAGTCCAAAACATTTTTTTATTTATGTTTATTTTATTTTGACGGTTTTAAAATTTCAGTTAAATAAATATTTATTTTACCCAATCAATATTCAAATATTTCCTAAATAATAACTATTTTTAATTAATAGCTCAAGTATTTTTCCAAAGTTAGAAAAAAAAAGTCTACTACGGTCTAAAGAAACTATTGACTTGTAATGGGTCCACTTATTTTATTAATTAAATGTGGTCTTAATAAAACAAGGGCCCACACATGTGTAAAACTTAAAGGTGTCTTACGTACCTGTCCAGCTATGCTCAGTAATCTCAGGACAAGGGTAACCCCGTACTGGACCACGCAGTATTAAAATTAGAGAGAGATCTTATACTAAACTTATCAGGAAGGTTGTTATTAATTAATTAAGTAAATATGTTAAATTGACACATGAAACTATGGCATTTATTCAAACGAAGTCGCTTTACAAAAGAATGAATGAACGATGAGCAATAATCATAAATGACTAATGGAACTGACTCGACTTGACTAAACTGACTCGTCTTAACTAATTTTGTAACCGTTGACTCGACCAATTAATTAATTAAATATCACTTTACAAATAAAATAGTTAACCCGACAATAAACAAAACGACTCGACTTACTCTAACAACTCCAATCCAAACCAATCCTTCTTTCCACCGAACCTTTTCCTCCATGACCAAAACCTCCAAACAGTTCCTTCCAAGTCCACCAATCCATTCCAATCTTTTCGAAATAAACCAGGTCCAATCCACAATAATTATTATATAATATAATTTAAATAAACTTAATTAACTTAAGTAAGATAAGCTTTCACGAGTCGTGGGCTTATATGCTCTTGGCCCATTTTAAGTACGACTGTTAGCACGTGTAGTAGTAGTAGTAGTAGTAGTAGTAGATGGTAGTTGAAAACCAAGATGGTAGTGGTAGTAGTGGTAGAGCACGTCCGTCCACGGCGGTTGCTGCGAGCCAAGAGAACGACAGCTAGTCGTCTCTGGGCCTCGTACCTCTCCACTCAGGTTGAGCAACCCCTAAAACCAAATGTCGGGACTCGACCGTAGCGACCCCTGCGCGTCAGTGACTCTATTTTCTCAAATGTTGACAGTTGTTGAAGAAGGAGGCCGGTTCTTTTGGCGCGAGTCGAAATTCAAATTTAAACGCAAGGTGGAAGCATTCCACCCCGTTACAGGCTATACTTTTACAAACCAAAAAAAATTGTGTTAAGATGAAAACTATAAATATACATTGATTTTTTCGGAAAAGTAATTAAATTAACCCATAAGTTATTTTTTTTTAAGTTATTAAATTTTGATAAATAAAAATAAATAGATATCTAGAACTACACTGTGAAAAATCACCGGGGTAAGTCCAAACGGTGTAGGTGTTAAAATTGGCGGTTAAAAAGAACGCCCCCGCCAGTGTAACTATTCTTTATCGGTGTTAAATGAAATTTTCCGGTGTTAAAATATTTTACTTTGAGAATGTGTGCACATATGTGTGCGTATGTGCGCTCGTGTGTTTGAGTGCGTGTGTGCGCTCACGTGTATGTGCGTGCCCGACTAGAATTTTTTCCTAAATTGCCTGAAGTACCATAAGGACCTTGTCAGGTTAATATAAAGTTTGCCTTATTAGGGCAAACCTGACAAGTTCCTTATCAGGACCTCATCAGGATATCCTTATTAAAAAAAAAGTCATTTGCCATCGGGCCAACCTAAAGAGTTCCTTATCGAAACATCATCAGGATATTCTTATTCAAAAAAAAGTTATCCAATCCCTTTAAACATTTTATTTACAGACTAAAAATTAAACAAAGTACAGAAGAATATTATATAAAAATCACGTCAATCATTGCAACACGGATTTCTTACTTTTTCATTAGTTATTCTTCGATATCATAATCAATATATTATTTACACTTTCAAGATCACATATTCGTGTCAGCGCAGTGGATAGCATCAAGGACTTTGAATCGGAAGTATGTAGGGTCGAGCCCAGCAGTCATCGGGATTTCTTCATCAATAAAAAACATGTTTACTTCCTCTAAGTTATGCTCTTAGTATTAGGAGTACAAATAAATTTCCGCCGTTTTATTGTAGATGGCGCGGCACGGAGTTTCGGTTAGCTTTCGCAGATGATAACCGGCTTAAAAAAAAGTTTGGACATTCGAGAACAACATAATCTATTAATATCATTGATTTTATATTGGTAAAATATAATTTTTATAAGTTGAAAATGTCAAAATTTGAGCCAAGTAAGCGTCATTTGCGGGAAATATTAGTTTACTTCTTGAATTTAAAGAAATCTGCTGCTGAGGCGCATCAATTGCTCGTAGAAGCATATGGTGAGGGTGCTTTGAGTGAGAGAACGTGTCGAGAGTGGTTTCAAAAGTTTAAAAACGGTGATTTCGACGTAGAAGACAAAGATCGCAGTGGAAGGCCAAAAATTTACGAGGATGCAGAATTGGAGGAATTATTGGAGGAAGATTCATCTCAAACACAAAAAGAACTTGCTCTAACATTAGAAGTCACTCAGCAAGCAGTCTTACATCGTTTAAAATCATTAGGAATGATTCATAAACAAGGAAATTGGGTTCCGTACGAATTAAAGCCGAGAGATATTGAACGCCGATTATGCTTAAGTGAAATGCTGCTAGCTAGACATAAAAAAAAGGGTTTTTTACATCGTATCATAACTGGTGATGAGAAGTGGATACATTGACAATCCAAAAAGAAGAAAATCATGGGGATTACCTGGCCACGCGTCAACATCAACAGCAAAACCGAATATTCACGGAAAAAAACTTATGCTGTGTATTTGGTGGGATCAGCTAGGTGTAGTGTATTATGAGTTGCTTAATCCGAGCGAAACAATTACTGGAGCTCTCTATCGAACACAATTGATGAGATTGAGCCGAGCTCTGAAGGAAAAACGCCCTCAATACTATTCTAGACACGAAAAAATTATTCTTCTGCATGACAATGCTCGTCTACATGTTGCGGCTCCCGTGAAAAAGTACTTGAAAACACTTGATTGGGAAGTGTTACCCCACCCGCCGCATTCACCAGACATTGCACCGTCCGATTATCACCTGTCCCGGTCCGTGGCCCATGCTCTGACGGCGCAGCGGTTCACATCTTATGAGGATACCAAAAATTGGGTTGATTCGTGGATAGCCTCAAAAGACAAGGAGTTCTTTAGACGTGGGATTCGAATGCTGCCTGAGAGATGGGAAAAAGTGGTTGCAAGTGATGGGCAATATTTTAAATAAATTTATATTACCGTTCTTCTATAATAAATATTTAATTTGTGTTAAAAAACGGCGGAAACTTATTTGTAACCCTAATACAATAGATCACATTCCGTATCGAATTAAAATTTTCTTAATTTTTTTTCGTAATTTAATATTTTTTTAAAAATAATGACTAATAAGGCAAGCCTGACAAGGATTTGATGAGGATATCCTTATAAGGACCTGATAAAGTAATCCTGATAAGGACCTCATGGGTCTTAAACGTTAAACCCATATCAGTTTATCATCAGGATATCCTGATATGGACCTTATTTGAAGTAAGGTTAACCTTATAAGGACCTTGTCAGATCCTTATGAAAAATTCTAGTCGGGCAGGACATACAGTGGACCAGATCGCAGCAAGCTCTGCTACAAATGTGGAGTACCTGATCACAGAGCAAATGTCTGCAACAACCCGCCACAATGCGTTTTGTGCGCTGCATTAGGCGAAGAGGACAGTAAAACCAATCATGTTTCAGGCACTGGAAGTTGCACGGTATTCAGGAGAGCGTTAGCGGGCTTAAGCGACAACCCAAAATTACGAATTTAGTGCAATGTAACCTACAGAGGCTGGACCGCACAAAATCTTCTGTACTAGCACATCTTTGAGCAGAAGGCAGATATCTATGTCATCTCGGAGCAATACCCAAATCTACCCACCTCCAGATGGATCTCTGACACCTCGGGTACCGCAGCTATTTGGATCACCAACCCAAGCATCCAAGTTGTTGACACCGGAAAGGGAGAGGGTTTCGTGTGGGCCAAGACTCAACGGTATACCCTATTTAGCTGCTATTTGTCTCCGAATGAGGGCATCTTAGAATTCCGACGCAAGCTAAACGTGATTGAAGACGCTGTCTGCCTGGAGACAGGCGAGCTGGTCAATTCCAAAGATCAATCATCGGGGCAATCGCAAACCAAATTACTGGTGGACCGCGGAAATTGCCACGCTCAAAAAAGAGTGCCTCGCGCTAAGGCGCAAGGCAGTTCGGTTAAATTGCAGACATCTATTAAAACCTACCACTGTCGAAATAAATGCCAAATTTGCAGCCGCAAGATTATCTTTGAAGAAAGCTATCAAGTCTAGCAAAAGCAAGTGCTGGAAAAACAATTGCAATGATGTTGACAATGACCCTTGGGGCCGTGCATATCAGATCGTATGTAAGGGCCTTGGCAAACAACGCCCAATAGCCCCTACGGGCCCAGAGTCTGCAGAGAAAATCGTCTCAGTTCTTTTTCCACGCCATCCGCTAAGACCAAACAGAGAAACCCACCCGCCAACGAGATCCCTCTCTTCTTAACTCGTGAACTACAAGATACCGCGAAAACTTTGAAACCTGGAAAAGCATCTGGTCCTGACGGTATACCAGCAATCGTTATCAAACTAATAGCGAAGGAGTACCCCCAAATTCTCCTCACTATGTATAACGCCTGCCTTTCAACAGGAACTTATAGCAAGGTATGAAAACATTAACGGCTTGTGCTACTCGACAAGGGCAAGGGCCCTCCAATTACGTCGTCATCGTACCGGCCTCTGTGCATGTTAGATGTTGCTGGCAGCTGTTCGAAAAGCTCCTGAAGGCACGACTAATTGCAGCAGTAGAAAGGGATATAGGGCTCTCAAACAATCAGCACGGTTTCCGAAAACATAGATCTACCATAACTGCCGTAGATCAAGTGCTGAACATTGTTGACCAAGCTTGGAAGAGGAATCATCGATCGCGCCAAGTCTGCATACTGCTAACCTTGGACGTCCGGAACGCTTTTAACTCGGTTGCTTGGGAGGACATACTGGATGCTCTTGAGCAAGACTTTAAAGTCGACCAATACCTGTGGAACATAGCTGATGACTATCTCAGAGACAGGACACTAGAATTTCGCACAACAAACGGTACACGCAGTTTCAATGTTACAGCTGGTGTCCCTCAAGGGGCTGTACTCGGTCCAGATCTTTGAAATATCGGGTACGGCGATCTACTAAAGACCTCCCTTCCTGAAGATATCAGACTTGTGGGTTTTGCTGACGACGTGGCTGGCCTTATGCTTGCAGAGAGCGTGGAATCAGCGCACAAGCAAATAGACTCCCTAATCTGGTTTGAAACTCCTTTTTGCGTAAGCACCAACGGTGTCGACATAACCGCCAAAAGAGTAATCCGGTACCTTGGATTCGAACTCGACGACAAACTCTCCTTTAGAGACAATCTGCTTATAACAACTGAAAAAGCCGAAAAAACTGTAAGCAACCTTGCAAAACTTATATTAAATACAGCTGGACCAAGGTACACAAAGAGACGAGTACTCCTAAGCGTGGTTCACTCGATCTTGCTCTATGGTGCTGAGATCTGAGCAGACAAAACGAGGATAAAAACGTTCCGCAGCAAACTCGCCTCAGTCCAGAGAAGAGCTGCTCTTCGTGTCGCCTGTGCTTATAGGACAGTCTCTGAGGCTGCAATACTTGTCCTGGCGCAAGCTACGCCAATAGACCTGATGGCGCGAGAACGTAGGAGAATACACCAACGACGACAAGATAGAAGCCTTGACAGCAACGCACTAAAGGCGGAAAAACGGCGTACACTCAATGACTGGAACTACCACTGGCAAAACAGCACTCGAGGAAAATGGACCTACAGGCTGATCCACTCATTGGATAAATGGCTTGAATGCAAGTACGGAGAATTGAACTACTACTTGACGCAATTCATGACAGGTCACGGGCAGTTCAATGCGTATCTTTACCGAATGGGAATCAAGAGCAGCCCACACTGCGATTACTGCAAGGAAGAAATCGATGATGCTGAGCACATTTTCTTTCAATGCACAAGGTGGTCAGAGCAAAGAGCAGAAGCTTGGAGAGCCTTTGGACTGCAGCCTACAGCAATCTCTATAATACAGTCGATGGTAAACTTGGAAGAAGCATGGAAGGCTGTGATGAATTACGCAGAAGTGATCATAAAAGGCAAGAAAAGAAAAGAAGGCCTACACTACGGCCAGCAAAGATGAGCGTTAGAGCACGCACCAGGAGCCAGACTGAAGTAATGCGAGAGCGGTTTCCAGTCTGGCCACCCTCTGCCCATGGCGAGGGCCAGAAGAAAGAGGATTGTTTTCAGTGGGTAAAAATCCCACATTACCAACTCTATCTAATCTTCGAATTCCCCTTTCGTTGGTGTCTTTCGAAGATTTTTTAACCTCTCTCACAAGAAAAAAAAAAAACTACTAATGCCTCGGGGGAAAAACCCAATTCCTACCGAGCGCGTCCCCGGGTGACGGATCGGAGAACGTCCTCACCGGTCGTCAGACCGGCGGATAGGGGTGAAATAAAATAGCCCCCGCGGACCAAAAGTGGTGCGAGGAGAAGGGAAATCTCCATAATCACCTAGGAATTGTGACCCGAATCAACACTACTATGATGAGTTCAGGAGAGTTAAGCCTCGGAAAAACGCCGCTTCCTGGGGAACGCCAGGCGAGAACACTTGAAGCTGATGCTGAGTGCCGTGATTTGCAAGCCATCAGCGCTGAGTCGTCGAACAGGCGGGATCTCATCGGGTTACCCGAACAACCTACAGCTGATGGAGCTGTTCTTGCAAACTTGGCAACTGTTTCAATAACTACTACAAGTGACAACATGGAGAAAAGTCCGACACCCCTAGTTAAGAACACCGGAGTTGGCGGAGCTGCTTCTGGAAGCATCCTCGCAAAAAGCCCCGATGAGTTAGTGCGTCTAAGGGATGAAGCGATTTCTTTGGAGGATGACAGTATAGCGGATCTGGCTGAGATTCTTAAAAAGATGGCAACCTTTTGTACTATGAAGAAGAACATGCTCTAAGACATTAAGGACGGAGTTAAAAAGGCCCAGACAGCAGTCAAAGATAGTCTGCGAAATCGCCAGAAATGGAAATCTGCCCAAAGAAGCCTGCCGCAACCTGCTCGAGAGTATCCCACGCATAAGCAAAGAAACCCCACGATTGATGGTGGGACAAAAAGACCTGCTGATTCACTTAGCCCTCCAGAAGGCTCTGAATGACCACGCCAGAAGCGCAGATCGACAGCTGGAGAGTGGACGCTCGTTGGGCGCCAAAAGAAGCAACCCCTAAATACGAACAAGAGCAGCTCAGACAGGACTGGTGCTGAAAGTTCAAGAACTCTTGCACCGATACATACCGTAAAGACGGCTCACCGCAAAGTCCCACGGAAAAAACGTACCTATGAACGCCCACAAGCAGTTCTCGCAAAGCCCACCGAAGGTGTAACTTACTCGTCCCTACTTAAAACAGTTAAGGCAGTAGTGAAGCCAGAAGAACTAGAAGTTGACATTAAGTCCGTAAGAGAAACAAGCAACGGTTACATCCTGTTTGAGCTAGATTGGAAATCCAAAATCCAGTAGGCGTTCAGTGAAGCGATTAGAGCCGCGGTTGGCCATGCGGGCGATGTCAAAGATCTATCTCCAAGGACCACCCTAGAAATCAGAGACGTAGATTGCACCTCCACACAAGAGGACGTACGCGCTGCGCTAACAAGGGAGCTAGGCGTAGAAACCAAAATTGACAGGGTTCGCCTCTCTCAAAACCCGGTCAGAGGCCAACTTTTAGCTTTCGTGGAGTTAAACGAGAGTGAAGGGCGAAAGCTCATTCCAACAGCTCGCATCAAGATAGGATGGGTCAATTACAGGGTAAGACGACGTGTCGAGGTTAGGCGATGCTACAGGTGTCTTGATTTCGGCCACCAGTCTAAAACCTGTGGAGGCCCAGATCGGAGCAAGACGTGTTTCAGATGCGGTAGCCCGGATCATAAAATTAGAGAGTGCACTGGAAAAGCTCACTGCTTCTTATGCGCTAGCCAAGAAGGTAATCAAGCTGCTACAGACCATGCAGCAGGCTCAGAATCCTGCAAAGTCTTTCGGACTGCGTTGGAAACAGCAACGAAAATGCGAAGATGATACGCATTCTCCAAGGAAATATGCAGAGAAGCCGGCTAGCGGACGATTTGCTGGAAAGAACTACGAGAGAAAAACGAATTGACTTCTCGATCATTAGCGAGCAATATAAAAACTTAAAGAACGGTTCGTGGCTTGCCGAGAAAACAAGCACTGCCGCAATCTGGATACTGAATGAGGACATACGGATAGTGGATAGAGGCTTCGGAAATGGCTTCGTCTGGGCTAAGACACAACATTTCAGCATTAGGAGCTGTTACTTCTCGCCTAACGATAACGCGGAGACGTTTTACCAGAAAGTTGCAGACTTGGAAGATACACTGCGTATCATGGCTGGAGATATAATTGTGGCGGTTGACTTTATCGCCAAAGCAGCTGACTGGGATATGCACTACACTGATAATAGGGGAAGAGCTCTCTCTGAGATGGCAAACAGATTTTCACTAGAAATTCTGAATGACAGCACGACAATTACCTTCAGAAGGGCAGGATGTGCCAAATCTATAATCGACATTACCTTCTGCTCCGAATGTGTAGCCCGGCGCATAACAAACTGGCAAGTCTTCGAAGAATACAATGAAAGCGATCACCAGCATATATATTTCGAAGTTGACACACCAAAATTACGGCAACCAGCAAAATGTTCGGCTGGCTGGAACGTTAGAAAGCTGGACGAGAAGAAATTCGCAGCTACCTTAAAAAACCAGCTCCTAAAATCGAAATGCCTCGCTAGCGACCATTCAAGCAGAGATGACGCGGAAAACGAAGTAGCACGCGTAATGGATGCTATCGCGTGCGCCTGCGACGCATCAATGCCTAAAAAGTAGGTCTACGCCAAAATAAGCCCCGTATACTAGTGGAATGAAGATATCAAGGTCATTAGAGCTGAATGCCTTAAATCCAAACGAATAGCCCAGAGAGCAAGGAAAAACACTCAAGACCTGGCTTCTGCAACTGCCAACTATTAAGAGGCAAAAAGACGGCTAAAGCGGGCTATAAAAGACAGCAAAGCCCATAAATGGAAAGACCTGATCAAAGAGGTGGATAACGATCCTTGGGGACTAGGCTATAAAATTGTAACGCAAAAAATCGGCGCACAATTAGCAGTATCCCCTAAGGACCAGGAAACCATGGCAAACATCGTCAATACTCTATTCCCAGAGGACAAACCCAGGGAAATAAAGCCGCAGGAAAGTCGAAATGAAGATATTTCTTTGTTCACGTCATCGGAGCTGAAGTTTGCAGCGGAAGCAATGAAGAACCATAAAGCATCAGGACCTGATTAGATACCAGTGGAGGCGATAAAGCTAGCAGTAAGCGCCTGCGCGAATAACCTTTTGAATATGTACAACACGTGTATTTTAGCCAGAGTGTTCTGCAGAAGGTGGAAAAAACAAAGGTTAGTGTTAATACGTAAGGCCAAGACAGCTAATGACGCACCGTCCTCCTTCCGACCGTTGTGTATGCTAGATTTTGCCGGTAAACTGCTAGAAAAGTTCCTTAAGAAGCGAATCCTGGAAGAAATATATAAACAGGGGGGTCTATCAGACAAACAACACGGCTTCCGAAAAGAGCATTTAACAATCTGTGCTATTGAAGAGGTAGTAAAAGCGGCACTTGCAACGGAGACAGGAAACCGTCGCGCGCGAAGGATATGCGCTCTCGCTACGTTCAATGTTAAAAATGCATTCAACTCATTGCGGTGGATTGAAGTTGAGGAGGCTTTGAAAAATTTCAAGCTATCGGAATACCTGCAAAAGCTGAGCGACGACTACCTTGATGACAGGGAACTGATGTACGAAACAACAGATGGTCCAGTCACTAAAGGCATCACAAGGAGTGCTGCTCAAGGCTCGATCCTGGGACCAGATTTCTGGAATATGAGCTATGACGGGATCTTCTCAATAGATATGCCAAATCTCTCGTTCTTAGTCAGCTACGCAGATGACATAGCTGCTGTTTTGCTACCGAGAACGATTAAAGAAGCTCAGGATAAACTCTCATACATTGCCAAGATAGTAAAAGAGTGGCTAATCAAACACGGACTAGAGCTTGCCGATCATAAGACCGAAGTAGTTTTCCTGGCCAAGAAGAGGATAGATATACCCAAAACGGTAACAGTCGGTGAGGCAGCAGTGGAAGTCAAAAGATCGTTAAAGTACCTAGGAGTAACGCTTGATCAGAAGCTCTCCTTTAACGAACACGTGCGGAATTCAGCTAACAAAGCTAGAAAGCTGGTAGCCGGACTTAGCAGACTTATGGCAAATGTTGGAGGCCCGAAGCCTGAAAAGCGGAAATTACTGATGAATGTAGCAACGTCGATCATACTATACAAAGCTGAAGTGTGGGCGAAAGCCCTGTCATATGAACACAACCGCAAACAACTGGGCTCAGTACAGAGAAACTGTGCCCTTAGAATCTGCAGTGCATACAGAACCGTCTCAGAAGCAGCTGACCTAGTCATAGCGAACACTATCTCTATAGACCTACTAGCAGAAGAACGAGCGAGGATCTACAACAGAAAGAATGACAGCAGTAAAGCAGTAGCACAGAAACAGGAGAGAGAGGAAACGCTGCTGCGATGGCAAAGGAGGTGGGACACCGAAAGCAAAAGCAGATGGACGCACAAGCTCATCCCAAATCTGAAACTCTGGCACAGGAAACATGGAGAAGTTAACTTTCACCTGACGTAGCTCCTGACAGGACATGGATGTTTTAATTCCTATTTATCTTGAACGGGAAAAATACCAACAGGAATCTGCGGCTACTGCGGGGACGTAGATGACGTGGAGCATACCTTTTACGCATGCACAAGGTGGAATGATCTACGAAACGGAATAATAACGGAGCTAGGACAGCGTTTGACGCCAGAAAATACGATTGCGCTGATGGTCCAAAAAGCCAAAAACTGAAACCTCCTCAGTTCCTTCTCAGAGGATGTTCTGTGCGAAAAAGGAAGCGAGCAGCTTTGTAACGGAGTAGCACAAAAAGTACAAACAGTTCAGACTGAAGTAATGCTGCGAGGCGGTCCCAGTCTGATCCCCCCTAAACGGGGGGTGTAAAAGAGGGGATTGTTTTTAGTGGGTGGAAATCCCACATAATCGAACATCTATCTTCCTATCGGTATCTTTGAAAGAATTTTACCCCCCCCCCTACCCCCCAAAAAAAAAACTACTACTAATGCAATTGCTAATGCTGCAATTGCTGTGGCCAGTACTACTATTCCAAGTACTTTTCCTACTCCTTTGGGTGTTGCTGCTGATGCTACTTTTGAAAGTACTACTTCTACTATTGCTACCACTACTACTGCTTCTTTTCGTGATA
>OZ024709.1:14980829-14996859 GCA_964016945.1 Microplitis deprimator | reverse complement strand
AATGGATTAATATATTAAATTTTTTATAATTTGACGATAAAAATATGAAAGAATCATTTTTCCTGAATTTTCGGCTGGTCCATTTTGTCCTAAGTGTAATAGGTAGGGCTGAAAATGCGCAAATATATTGGAATTATAGTAATTAGAAGAAAAAAAAAATTTTTTTTGATCAAAATTTCAGGAGGGCCTCTCTGCTCCAGGGAGCCTCTCTGCCCCACCCTCCCCTGCATATATACAAATTAAATATTATTTTTAATTAATTTTTTTAATATACTATAGTTTAATAAAATTTTTAAATATCTATTTATTTAAATGAAAATTTAATAAATGCAATTTCGTTTTCTAATGTTACTTTTGTTGTCAATCGGATGAGAGAAAAACCCAGTAGTTATTTTAATGAAAATTTTATTCGTTTGATATGCCGTGTTTTGATGTTAACCCCTTGAGAATCCTTTAATAAACGTTGAGTAAATATTATGTCTGCATATATGTATTACCAGTAAACTTAGTTTATCTTTGAACTTAATTAATAATGTTAAATTTTACCTCTACGGTTGTTTCTTGGTATTACTTAAGTACTCCTTCAACCGATCAAATATATACATTAATTTAACTTAATAAAAATAATTGTTTAACTGTTTTATTATCATAACTCTAATAACTTATATATGTATAACTATACAGACATATTTATAATTTATATATGTATAACTACAATTATATATTTTATGTTAAAATTTTAAAATTGAAATTCTTTAAAAATGATATTATTTTCTTTTGACAGTAATTTTATCGAAGTAGAAGTGATTCCAGATGAAAACTTGTATGTTCTTTTCCTCTTCCTCTTTGCTACTTTTTTTGTCTGATGTCAGAAAGATGTAATAAAAGTAAGACAAGGATAAGCTTTTTGTCTATATACATATACTATTATATATATTACACGAAGGACATTGGAATCGATGAATCTAACGGGCAGAATTCCACTTGCTCCCTAAACAGATTTAAGAAGCCTTTGCGATTTTCATTCTCATTCTAACTTAAAAATCACCGTCCGTTAAATCTTATTCGATCAATAATTCTCATATTATATTACAAATTTTATTTTAATATTACTTTAATGACGCAAGCAAAAAAATTGATCGAATAAAAATATTAAATCAAAATGAAAATAACATTGTAATTATATTAGAGTTATGAAAACATATATTTGAGAAAAACATAATAGTGATATTTTTTTTTTTATTCTTGATAACTATGAATAGTAAAAGGAATGACAAGTCAATCTTATGAAAGAAAAGCAATTCACACATGTATATTGCTGAATACATATCGAATCGCTTTTCATATTGGATAAACGATATCACTGTCAAGTGCAGAAGCCCCCGGTTCTCGTTATATTGGTCTTAGAAGTTAGAGTACGTATGGATTCGAATTTCCAGGCTCGTTCGCATGGTTAACTTGGCCAAATAGAAATTACCATTTTATTGGGTGAGTTCTAGCGTTTCTCTTAAACGTAACACTCAATCCTCTTTTCTCCTCTCTCCTCTAGTTCCCATTCGTACTTTAGTATCTCACCCTCTTACACTTTACGACGACCCCTAAACGTATAGTGGTGATGAGAATACCTAATCATTATCACGACTATTTGGAATCAATTGTTCAAGACTATATATATATATATATATATATATATATATATATATATATATATACATATGGTGCAATGTTAGCTATTGGTCAATAGGAATTTCACCATTAAGTTATTCCCTTAAATTGGAATTTTTTTTTCCACTTGCTTTATTTTTTATTCAATTGAATTTTACGTAATAGACGGAATGTTGCCTTTAGATTATAATTATTGACTGGCTAAGCAAACTAATATTCTTTCTTCAACTCAACGATTTTCGTGACTGCAATTAAGCTAAAAGAAAGTTGAATAATTAAATGCCCGAGATACCCCGGGTGAAATTAATTGAGACTTAATTAAAGTCACCCTTTGAAATGCTAATTCGTTAACAAACATACGCCGCCTCTGTCTATTCTATGGATATTCGATTTTCTTCGAGTTTAATAAGTGTATATTCATCCAATTGATTTTTTCTCATTAACTTTTTTATTAATACATATATTAATTTTTTACTTTAACACTCATTTAAATGTATGCACACATATTTAAATTATGTAAATAAATAGTTGATTAATTTATGACACAGGTTGTATAAATTAAAACAAATAATTAAATATGTACATCGAATTTTATTTCATCACGAGATTATATACAAATAGAAGTTTTTTTTTGGTGATGTTGGGAAAAACAAAAGAAATCTGGTTTTAATGAAATTGGACAAATGAAAAAAAAGTTTATCATTCTCCGACAACAATTTCAGATATATAATATATATCATCTGCTGTCCATTGTGCGTCATCACAAAGTTATGTCTATGCTAGAACGGTGCTCAACCACTTTTAAGTGAGAGCAAATTACAAGCAAAATAGTCTTCCATTTACAAAGCTGATTTTCGCATAAACTTTTCATTCTCATTACTTATTAGCTTCGCAATTATTATCCACACTTCGCGAACTTACAACTTATTAATACTGCATCATATTACTTATATAATCAATTAATATTCACCATTATTTATCAATTATTCTTTGCATGTTTTGTTCATTTCTTTTTATTTTAATCATTATCTATATCTAGACTAAAAATTATCTAGAATAATTCGCATAGACCGGTAATAATTAATTCATAAATTAATTTAACCAGTATATTAATTATCACTTCACACATACTCTACATACAAATTTATTTATAATTTCATAAATCTATGTATATTATTTATATAGGTTATGTCTAATTAACAGTAATTGAATGTAAATCAGTTTGTGGCATGTACTTAGTTGATCAAAAAAAATTTTTGTTTTCATAAATCACTCAATGTCTTTTTTCAATCTCACTTGTGTCTATAAAGATATTATTTCTTTAAAAAATAACTCCCGAAAATTGTCGATTTTCATAGCGGGAAGTTAAAAAAAAATTTAGTAGTCTTTAGTTTTAAGTAATTGTCGCTTTTATATATATTGCACAGTTTTGCAACTCTCATTTCAGATTTTTGTTCACAGCAACGATAAGATAACTTTATTTTGACACTTTTTATATACGGTGATTAATATATAATCTAAAGACATCCTTTTGTTTCATCTGGAGGTACATGGTCTTGTATTTTATTATAAACAGCATAGTAATTTCATCCTGCCATTTGTAAACTTTTAGTGATACTCTCAACATGTTCTTTAGCTCTCATCCTTAAGGCCTGAATGCTAGATGTTCTTGGATCGTGATCTGGTGGACTTGGTGATGGCTGTGTATGCCCAACTGTATTAATTCCGGGGATTCCCCCGTTCATCGTACCTACGGACAATAGAAACGAACTAAAATTACTGAATAATCGAGCTTCATAAATGAATAATATTCATTTGTTTAGTCCTTACTTGGAACACCGTTTCCAATTGCTGATACATTTGGAGGTGATGGTAGTCGTCTCGGAGACGTTAAATAGCTTGGGTAACCTGTGTGTGGTGCTGCTAAAAATCCAGGAAGCGCTGTCAGTAGTCCAGGTGGTGTAAGCCATGGATCTCCAGGTAAGCCTAACGCTGAACCTCCAACATTTCTGAATAAAGATTATTAACGTAGTTATAGATAATGATAATGCAATAATAATAGTATATTTTTCATAGTTAAATTGAAATTTTAATGTTTTATTTTTCAGGGCTCGATAGATTTTGTAGCTTACTTTGATCCATAAAATTTTTTGTATGATTATAGATCGAGTATTTATTTCAGTGTGTTGCGACTTTTTAAAACTGAATAGTAATAAAATTTCTTTGGATAAATATTGAATACTTATATAACTAATAATTTATAGATAATATTATATATATTAAAATAATTACCGCATGCCAGATGGATGGTGATAGTCAGTAATACCAAGCCTCGCAGCTTCCATTTTTTCTTGTCTACGCCACTTGGCTCTTCTATTTTGAAACCATACCTGAAATGTAAGATAAGTTAATTTATTATGATATATGTTGCCTTCTTTATTTTTAAATTATATTGAAGTTAATTATTTCAGTATAAATATTTTATAATTTTGATACAGACTATCAGTATTTGTGATCAGAAGTGAATTTTTTTAATAACGGATTATAAACTATAATTTAAACAATCAATTTTACTAATTGTATAGTCAATATATTTATGAACTGAAAAAATTTGCAGTCAACACGGATTAAATTCGAAGTGAATGCGGAATGGATGGTATTTAGTTTATGCTATTCCCTTAGAGTGAAATTCACTCTGGAGGGGAGTTGATTTTAACATTAAAACTCCAAATCGGATACAGACTAAAATAAAATCCACATCCCTCCAAAATTACTCCACTGATAAAAAAATCTCCTTATTCACTCTGTATGTAGAGTAATTTTTTTTTAAACTCCAGAACTTCGAGTGACGGAATGAATTCAGATTGAAATGAAATTCATATTCACTCCAGATTTTTCACAGTGTATTATTTAATAACAAACTAATGCGAATCGAATATTATTTTTTATTTATTATAGGCAAGAACCAACAGCAGGTGCTAAAGATATTATTTAGCTATAGAACTTATTTCGAATAAACTTAATTTTAAAAAACTGATTATACTTCATGTTTCTCCCTTTGAGATTACTGATTTAGTACAGCTACTTCATGTCTACAAACCACACGTTTAGAGCTTTAAAAAACAAAAAAACTCCCGCTCGGCTGCTCCTAGCACGGCCAGGTATTCACTAACATCATTAGTTATTTGTGTGTCAATCAAATTGCACGTACAGAGCAAACATCTCCGCGTTAATTATATTTTAACAGTTTTTTTTTTTTTAGTTAAAAAATTCTTTAAAAAATGGGGAAATATAAGAAGAGATCCTGTAGCGAAGACAGAGATGAAGATTCCAAAAGACTGCGTGGGGAAATGAAGGAGCTGAAGGAACTAGTCATGAAGTGTCTGGCGGTACAGCCAAACATGGTCACGAGCCTAAACAATAATCGAGGTAAACAAAAATTTCTACTAACATTAAATAAGAGGGAAATAGGAGACTTCGTACGAGAGACGAGTCACATCCTTGATATTTGTGTAAGCCGACACGAGGGACAGGATTAGAACGAAGATCCCAAAAAATTAAAATTCACACGAGAGGGAAAAAAAACATTTTTTTTAAATACACAGCTATATATATATATATATATATATACATACATATATACATATATATATATATATATATATATATATATATATATATATATATATATATATATATATATATATATATGTTTATATTGTTTGCATAAAGTATACATACCGGGCAACCAGTGCAGCGACATATTTTTGCCCAACATTCTGAACCCTTCAGACAAATATATCGACGTTCTAATTAGCAAATTGTCTAACTTAATATTTTACAGTAGGTGATTCTGTGCAATTTTCAGATAGTAATAGTCAAGAAAAATATTATTTGAGTAACTTAGACAAAAATATTATACATATTCTAAATATGAAATTGATTTTTAGATAAAGAAAAATTTTTAAATAACTTTTTTTCGCATAAATGGAGGATTTTCTAAAATGGGGTTAGACAATTTGCTATTTAACGTCGATATGTATATAAATTTATACATATATATATATACATATATATTTTTATGATTAAGAGAGTCGGTTACTTAACTGATACTAATCCGGGCTCATCTAGATCTATTACAGAAAACTTCTTGCGAGAAAACACTACGCAGCCCGTAGAAAACGGACAAGAGAACTCGCTACAGCCTTCTACTCAGGAGCCATTGGTCCAAAATGATCGGATGGATCTGTCGGGGAACTCGGGACAAGGAACAGAGTTCGGCGATCGAATAACACAAGCTCAATCGTCGAAGAAATCAGTACCAGGGAAGCAAGCAACCCAGATAGAAACTGGGGAAACAACTGGGGCCTCAAATCCAGAACCGACATCGGCTCTGGATGAAGAGAACCAAGATAATCGGAAAAGCACCGGAGAAAAAAGAAGCAAGGCAAAAGATCCATCCGGACATTTCAAGCGGGTGGAATGCGTGGTTGAAGTCTGAACTGAAAAAAGAGGCAAAGGAGGAGATGCTAAAGAAATATCGACGAGCGGGCTCTTGCATCCTGGAAGCTCCGATACTCGACCCCGAAATTGCATCCACCCTGAATGATTCAGCCTTAAAATGAAACAATTATTTTTGCGCAACACATAAGTTGGCAGGATTCACTCTGTCAGCTCTCGCCCCGGTGATTACTCTGCTACTGGAAAACGACAAGGTGGACTTAGAAACGATATTGAGTAACATCTGGGATGCAGCTAAGATCCAGGCTGAGCTTCATCACTCAAAATCGCTTGCACACCGAGATTACATATTACCAAGTTTCATAAAATAGGTGACAACCTCTTTAGATGAGAGGGAAATCGATACACACCTCTCTGGAGACAAATTCGTAGAAAGAATCAAGAAGATAAAGGACATGGACAAGCTAGGTTAGGACTTAAAAATTCAGACCGTGAAGAAAAACAACCCGGCCAGTTCGGAAAATGTGAAGAGCCCGTTGATAGCGAGAATACCGATCATCTCAAGTTCCAGAAAGTAATTATTTCGGCGCCAGTCTGACGGGCTGGGGTACCTTCTGTGAAGGCGAGGGAGCTCATGGAGAATGGTCCGAGGAAGAAAAGTCTCACCTCATTAACAATCTGAAGCTGAAAGCAGCTTTTTTTTGGCACTAAAGTCGTTTGTGAAAAACTTACTCTCCTTTGAGATTCTACTCAGAGTAGATAATACTACTACTCTAGCTTATATCAATAAACTAGGTGGAACAAGATCAGAAGGACTGCATGAACTGGCCAAGGACTTATAGGATTGATGCGAGCATCGAGATCTGAAGGTTCAAGCCGCATACATTGCATCCAAGGATACCGCGGAAGCCGATGCGCTTTCACGACTGACCAACCACGATATAGAATGGCAATAGGCAAAATACGCATACAAGAAGGTAACAAAGGAATTTGGTACCCCGAACATCAATTTCTTTGCATCAAAACAAAAAATGCGCACGTTACTGTTCATGGGACAGGGACGCAATAGCTTTCGCTATAGATGTGTTTACAATAAATTGGAGTCCTTGGGTTTTCTATGCGTTTCCACCCTTCGCGATAATTTCTAAAGTTATACAAAAAATTAAAGTTGTTAAAGCTGTAGGAATTCCAGTTGTACCCCTGTGGCTAAGCCAAAACTGATTCCCAGTCTTCAAAAAGGTAATCTTAGGCAACTGGATCACTCTTAAACCAAAGACTAACCTTTTAACCTCTTCCAGCTCTACTCCGCACCCACTAAACCAAAATCTTACCCTGGTGGCCGCAAAATTATCCGGCAAGCGTTCCTAAAACAGGGTACACCAGAGGAGACCATCGAGATCATGATTTCATCATTGGGGGCTTCAACGTTAAAACAATACCAGCCCACTTATAAACTCTGGTGGAAGTTTAATCAGGAGTCAGGCGCGGATCCTCCTGACATATCAGCTTGTAAGGCTGCCCTTTTTAACGAAGAGATTTCAGGAGGCGGCCAGTCATGGAACAATTAACACCGATAAAAACGGCATCGAAACCCTTAGTCTGAAAAAGCTATCTGAGAGACTGGTATTGCTCCTATTTCTACATACAGCCCATCGAATCCAAACGCTAGTGGTGATCAAGATAGATAATATTATATAAGCACCAAAGGGCCTAAAGATTAAGATTCCAGAACATATCAAAACGTCTAGAGCTGGAGTGGTTCAACCTCTCCTAAAGCTACTTTTTTTCAAGGAAAAATTGGGCCTATGCATCGCAAAGATATTGCTGCATTACCTAACGCTAACCAAGGACTTGAGTGGCAAGGGAAACAGCCTTCTAATTTCGGACCAGAAGCTACACACGAAAATATCGCGAGACACGGTCGGAAGATAGATCAAAGACAGCCTAGCTGAACTTGGGGTCGATGAGAGATACACTGCGCACAGTACACGATACGTGGCAACCTCAAAAGCAACAAAAAAATGTGTCAACATTGACGAAATTAAAAGAGTTGGTGGGTGGTCTCAGAGATTTATCGTGTTCACCGATTCTTATAGCCTACCAATCAAAGTTTGGAAAGACAACTGCGGAAAAGGACATGTTGACTTAAAAAAAAAAAAAAAAAAAAAAAAACAACAACAAAATTTTTAAAGCTACTCTCAAGATCTACATTAGTAATCTCAAAGGCCGAGACATGAAGTACAATTGAACCACCAAACAAGGTGGCCGAATCTAGATAATAATTATACGAATGTCTCGCCTGAAAGATTACCTATCCAATAGTATTGTAACCGCATGGACAATAAAAGAAAATAAATGAAGATAAAACGATCAGTTTTCACTTCTCCAACCCAATCTCTCTGTAAAATATAAAAAATTTTTTCTTTCTTTTTTCCTTTTTAGACATTATGGAGACGTAAACTTCAATGAACGAAATGACGTAAGTGAACACCTAGCGATACTAGAAGTGGCCACGCGTGAGATTTTTAGTCTTTAAAGCTCTAAACGTGTCATTTGTTGACACGTAGTAGCTATACTACATCAGTACTCTCTCGGGCAAGATATTCGTATAATTTTCATCGACCTTCGGCGGCCTCGCTTGATGGTTCAATAAATTCTCATAAAAAGTTTTTTTAGTAACCGGGTTTTAGGTTTTGAACTTGTTTTTTATTCAATCATAATTAGTACTTTCTTTTTCTCAGTTTTCTATTGAATAAATTTTCTGATTATAATCAACAAAATACAAACTGTAATTTATTTGAGTAAAAAACTAATTTGAGATGTAATCAATCAGTAACTAAATATTTTTGGAAATCGACAAAATATGTTAATTTAGTATAGTACATCATTTACTAAGGAACCTTTGAGATGACTCTCTATAAAACTTGACAAAGACGGTTGTCTTACTGTAAAAGATTATTCCAATTTGAACTAGTTCAGAGTATATGTAAATTTTTCAAACGTCGAAGAAAAGAAAAGAAAATAAATATATATTGTTCAATCATTAAAAAAAATTTTATTCGTTGATTTCTATGCTTCGAAAAGATTTTTATTTTAGTAAATTGCGTTTTTTCGCTTTGTTGTAACTATCTTACAATTCGTTTGAAATACTAAAAAGTTTAATTCTAATTAGGATTTTGATAAACCATTTGAAATAGATAAATTCATCATAAATTCATTCAGTTTTTTTGAATATTTTTTGGCCAAAATTAATAAAAATATTTGAAAACGATCATTTAACATTTTCTATGTCATTCATGTTTTCAAAGTTTAATTCTAGATCGTTGGATGATGGTTGAAAACTGGAAAATTCCGATATACCTTAGCTATACCATAATATTATTGTATATAGGGTACTTCAATAAGAAATTATTCCATGATGTCTACTCTAATACTCTCTTAAAATGAAATAGTGAAATGGGGAAATTCACTGCGAATTAGTGAATATGCACTAGAAATCGACTATAAGTAGCATACCACTGGTAGAATTAGTGGTATACTAATAGCTAGAGACAAAAGTGACTACCCGCTCATTCACAGTGAATTTCACAAATTCATTGTTAGAGTATAGTAGTGTAGATCTAAAGTAAAATGTTGGTACGATAGTAAAATTATTTGGTATCCCTGAATACGATATTTGTTTTTACTTGACACGCCGATACATATATTTTCGACAAAAATAAGATCGAAATATACGTAATTTTAAAATATGCTTTTAGCTTAAAGGTAAACAGTCAAATAGTGGTTTGCATAATATATTGTATGTGATAGGTCTACAAAATGGCGAATTGGGTATGAGTAATTCAACCTCTGATTATTGTGTTACATTATAAGAGAACTCATGTTTATTATCATCTTCGCTTCGTTCGGGGAATAAACTACACTTGATCTCTTTATAACACAATACACTCTAGCGTCTTACTTAGGAAATAACTTATTTTATAAATTGACCCTTCTCCAACCTATTGCATAGATAGTTATTATTGAAGAAAATATTAATATTTAAAAACTATGATTTTGAAAAATGGTCTAATTAGGAAAATTATAAATAGTTTCAGATACAAAAGTGGCCAATTTGACATATAATGCCTTTAAATATTTTTTTTCTTCAATATAGTATTTAAAAAAATTTTTTGTTCAATTATTTATTACAAATTTTTAAGTATAGTAATCATTAATTTATTTTCGTTTTCATACATGCTTTTGATCAGTTAAAAAATTTTTTAATGATGCTTATGCAAAAAAAGAAAAAAAAATGACATATAAAAAGCAAGCGGTAAAATGTTGGATGGTAAACTTATTATAAAATATATGAATTAGATACGGTAGCACTTTGAAATGGGGTAATGCATTAAGTAATATCTTGAAATATTATCTAGTCATTAATATATCTCGGCATCTCTTTTCTATCTTTTAATTAATAGTTTAAAACCGACTACTGCTTTTGATGCTCATATAACTAGAATTAAATTTGCTGAGTAATTGCTAGCAAAAACGTGCTATTAAGACTTAGTTATAAGGTTTATATAGTCATTTAAATTTTCGGAAGAGCTCTTCACAAAGTATAATGAAAAATGTTATGAATATTTTATTATTGAAAGAATAAGTGAGAAAACCGGTAGGATAACGAGACAGTTAGGGGCCGCGAGAAATAAGGTTTATATGTAATATAAGTAAAGAGTCCTTTATTTTCTTCTCTTGAGTGTGAAGAACACAGCTAAAGAGAGCCGATGGGCGAGAAAAGTAGAAAGCTCGAGGCAAAGCGTCTGGGCGGAGCGGGTTGATCCACCCCTAAACTAGCTTGTAAGAAAAGCAAGGGGATCACGTCGGTCCACCCTTCCTTCGAGATCAGGAGGGTAACGAGCTCGAGGGTGAAATCGAAAGTGAGCGAGAGATCAAAAGAGGGTCTTGGACGCTTAGCAGGAGGGGTTGTAAGTCGGCCATGTTGATTTCTTTATTGTAACATGGCTGCTGCTGTTGGCAGGCTGCCGCGGCGTCAAACTCTCGATGCGCGTTTCTTAACAGATGACTGGAAGTAGTAGTCGCATTTTCATAAAGTCAACATGTTAAAAATTTTGATCTGAAAATATTCATATTTTATTCTAATATCTTTATGAATAAATTCATTTAATATTCAAGTTATATTTTATATCTGGATAGATAATGTATGATAATATTACATCTTTTAAATATTTTTGTTCAAATTAAAATGATATAAAATATTATAATTTTTGATAGTATATGAAGATAAAATATTATTTTTATATAATAATTTGAAGCAAATTGAATATATACCTTGTTTATTATGAGTGCGAGAGTTTAAAAGAGTAAAGAGAGAATAATAGACAAAAAAATGAGAGATTATCAAAAAATAAAGGAGGATGTTCCTGGAGACGACATTCCCGAGCTCATCAGGATGATATTCTATTTATGACGAGAGGCAATTTTCTTTCAGCGTTCAGCAAATGAGAAAAGACTACGAACAAGATGCCACGCTGAAATGATGAGAAAATAAGTAAATTTTACTTTATCCTCTTATCTTCTCGACGGTATGACGGCGGCGGGCGTCGGGAGATTGCGATGGATAGAATGAGAAATGACTGTCGTCGCTTTTTTATATCATATTTATATATATATATACATCGATACAATTTTCTTCAATGCTTTTTGCTTGCTGACAAGCAGTTGATAGCCACGCAAGTACTGAAAATATAGATAGAATTGAAAAAAAAAATGAGAATTATATCAAGCAGCCGGTGGAGGTTGTCGTTTTCATCTTCTTGCGGAAATATAAAGAACCGGACTAATGCGGCTTAACCTTTTTATGCGATGAATCAGTTTAAGTGAGTACTTCCCTTAGTACAAGTTCTCCGTTCTCAATGATATTGTGAAATAAACTTATTTAAGTTAAGTTTTAATTTTGTTGGAATTGTTTCAAATACAGAGTAAATTATCATAGAATTTGATGATTTTTAGAAAATTTAAGTATATCTTAAAAGTGAGATAAAGTTTAGATGATTTTTTTTTTCAAGATCTGTGAGACTAAGAGCTAGTTTTTGATTTTGAAATTAATGAAACAAGAAATTTTTTTATTTTTGAAGTATTTCCAAAAAGTTTGGAACTGTGAATAATGCAGAGTATGGAAACTTTTTATGATATAGGAGAGAGAGGGACAAAATGGAGAAGAGGGGGGGGGGAGTGTCTTCGAAATTTTATCAAAAAAAAGTTGTTTTTCAAAATATTTTTTAAACATCCCAAAATCACTTTCGAAACTACAATTGAGCATCAGTTTAAACTTTTTTTTAACTTCCCGCTATGAATATCGACGATTTTCGAAAAGTTTGGGAATTTATTGCTTTCATCCCGATGTTAAAAAATCCAAATTTCATCAGATGTCGACGTTTTGAGGTCCTAAGAAGCTATTCTGACTATATCTAGAAGGATATCCGAGTGTCTGTATGTATGTACGTGTGTATGTGTGTGTGTGTGTGTGTGGGGGGGGGGGTAAACTTTTTACAACTTTTTAATGAATTAACCAATTCAGGTGGTTCTTGCGGCAATCGAAAGAACTTTTTAGCCGTCAACTTTCCTGAAAGTTTTTGATCATTCGAACGAATAGATTCTGAGAAAATTGAAAAATACGAAAAAAAAAAAAAAAATGTTTATTTAAGATTTTTTGAAATTTCTCATGAATGACTTGGTGAATCAATTCTAAAATCTAATCAGCTCTGGAACTTTATAAAACGAGTCGATTGCCGCAAGAACCATCTTAATCGGTTTATACGTTTGAGAGAAATCGTTGGTGAGAGAAATAGTAAAAAACGGTTTTTTTCGAATATTTCTAAAACGACGATCAATCAATTCGTTTCAAGGCTCAAGGAGCTCAAAAACCGCGGGGAGTGTTGTGGCTGGCTCGCAGGGCCAACCGTTGCCCAGATTTTTTTTACTATATCATTGCTTTTTTAACTATATCTTTGGAATCAAAACAAACTTAAATCTTTTTCCGACTAGAAATTTTTAGGTCAGACCTATTGGGCCCTAATTGGAATGCCTTATAGGGACCCCACATAGGCATCCCTGTTAAAAAAAATATTAAAATGCGAAAAAAAAAAGATAATTTTAATTAAATCCGAAATTTAATCTAATGTACTAGGAGCATTACTTAGAAGAAGTGTACATGATTTATGTTGATGAAAAAATCCCGGTTACCGCTGGGCTCGAACCTGCATTCTTCCGATTCAAAGTCTTTGATGCTATCCATTGCGCTGACCCACGTATGTGAACACGTGAGTGTAAATAGTATATTTATTATGATACAAAAGAATAACAGACGAAGAAACAAAAAATCATATTCGGAGTGTATAGAAAAAATTTTCAGCTCCCGTTGAAACAAATATTTTTATTTTTTGCGGCCAAAATGAAGTATCTCCTAAAAAAAGTGAAAAAAATTTTTTGTTTTAACGCCGGGTTTTCCCACTTAGGTCTCACACAGAACCCAATGGGGAAAAATGACAATAATTTTTTTACTTCCCGCTAAGAAAATTGAAAATTTTCAAAAACTCGGGAAGTTATTGGTTTCGGTCCGATTTTCAAAAATCAAATTACTATCAGATCTTGACGTTTTGAGGTTCTAGGAAGATATTCTGAATAATTTCAAGATGATGTCCGAGTGTATGTATGTGTGTATGTACGTACGTACGTACATATGTAAATATCTATAACTTTTAAACGGATGAACCGATTTTGATCGTCAAGGTGTCATTCGACGTGGCTCGTTAATATCTAAAATGTATGCCTAATTTGGACCTAATGAAAACAAAATTGGAATTTTCAGTCGGGGTATTGGTCTACAGAAATTATTCTGATTATTCTAGGATGATACCTGAGAATTTATTTCTCAGATCTTCGAATTATCTCTCTGTCTGACTAAATCTGGTCAGATGCGGCCTGATATAAGCAGATTGCTTTAGATATGGTATGATAGAAAAAACGATTAAATCTAAACCGATTATAGTCGGATTTTTAAATTGTCTCTATCTGATCAGATTCGAGAAGATAAAGTATTGCATTGATATAGTCAGATATGAACGGGTCTGCAAAATTTCAAGACGTTAGGTTTTCTTAATATTACATCTTCAGAGATGATGGAATCTGGACAGATATGACAAGATCTGGATAAATATTAATAAATCTTTGCATTATTTTTAAATAGAAATTTTGTCCAGATATGCGACGACATCTATCCAAATTCGACGTTGTATGCTCAGATATAATCAGATCTGATCATGACTGAATTTTATATCTCATTAAACATAGATTGGTTTCACCAGATACAATCATATATAATCAGAGCTAAACCTTTTCTCACGTAGTTATTATGAAAAAAAATGGCTGCGTGTACTTATGTACGCGCGCGAGAAGTTATACTTCTTTGGCATCATTAAAAAAAAAAAAATATATATATATATATATTAGGGTGCTTCGTTTGAAACTTTTTTTTTTTCGCTCCCATCTCGAAATTTTGTTAGAAATACCCCCAAAAAAATTCTCTGAGAGCTTGAGCTCTTAATGTTAATATTAAGTACTCGGACCACAGCGTGTGAAGATTTCCCATTTAAAATACATGTAAATTTGGGTTTTTATTTTTTAAACTTCTATAACTCCGCGGCATTTTATGATATCCTCTCGTCTAAAGTCGGGATTTTCTCAGAATTAAATGTTCTACAAAAGTGCCCATTGTCGCGAAGTCGTAACTCATACGGGTGGGGTAGTACGGACCGCTAAAACGAATTTTTTCATAGAATTCTTGTTTTTTCTCTCATTATCTCATAAACAACAAGACCTATAGAAAAAATGCAAAAGACAATTTTATAGGAAATTTAATTTCCTACAAAAAAGGTTCTTAGCTTCGAATCACTCAGATTGATATTTTCTGATATATTAATTATTGAAGTTTACGTAGCATTGAATTCCCATAAAATGTCAAATCAAATCTTAGAAAATATTGATTTTTTTATTTGACTAACACTCAAACTCTCAGAGAATTTTTTTGGAGGTATTTCCAACAAAATTTCGGGATGGGAGCGAAAAAAAAAATAGTCGTTTCAAACGAAGCACCCTAATATATATATATATATATATATATATATATATATATATATATATATATATTAGGTTGGCGCAAAAAAACCAACTATTTTTTTTTTTTTCGATCTCGCATGAAAATTTGTTTGTTTACGATGTTTTAAGAAATCAGCTCGATAAAAAATTTTTAAGAGGTCGCTCACGAATTTTGAAAATATTAAAAATGAATGAAATTCGGATTTTTGATTTCAAAATTTTTTTTTTTCTCATGGCAGCAATAGTTTATAATTGTAAAAATCATGACTATGCTGAAAATTTCAGCCCAAAATTTAAATATTTAAACAGCAATCAAGAATTTTGATTATTAACTGATAATATGTATCTATAAGTTTGAATTAGTTTTTGAATTTTTTTATAACTCCATTATTGTCATTTCAGTAAAATATAACTTTTGCATAACCAAAAATGTACAGGACAGTCTTAAACAATAAAATTTGGTAAGTTTTGAATAAGGCGAAAAAACCTACAAATTGAATTGAAAAAAAAAAGTATGTAAATAACTTATTATTTCTATTTCTCGGGTTATATATTCATTCATTGTTATGCAAATTGGTGGTGAAAAAAATCGAGAAGCTTTATTATTAATATTTAAGGGTCACTCGAAAACGTCCAAAAAACAGCACTCGGAAACATTCAAAATTCTTGAGCGCTGTTTAAATATTTAAATTTTGGGCTGAAATTTTCAGCATAGTCATGATTTTACAAATATAAACTATTGCTG